>MU968493.1:2514792-2760456 GCA_034641835.2 Pinus albicaulis | reverse complement strand
ATCAAAGGCTGGCTAGTTTCAAAGTACTTACCAGATCCTAGTTTGCTTCTATGTTTTCTTAAGTGCCTGGTCAAAGGCTGGCTAGTTTCAAAGTACTTACCAGATCCTGGGCTGCTCTTTGTTCTGCATCTGTTGATTCCCTTTCTTATTGTATCACCCCATTCCATAAATCAAACTTCAAAGAGATCCTTAGGCCTAGATGACTTGCCCCATAGATTACTCTTGAACCTGGATGTTTCAATTAAATCCCCTTATGAATCCATAGCCCAATGGATTGAACACTTGCCATCATCTTTCTTTAGAATCAAAGCTTATTTTGTTTACTTGCAACTTCTCACCTTTGAACCTATTTGCATATAGATCTTTCCGTCTCAGACAGCAACTATGTTCAACCATCCAAGAAAACCAAACAAAACCCTTGGCCTTCATAACTAGCCTAATATCATCACCCCAAACTTCAAAGACAATATCCATCTTTGTGCATATTGGAGAGATCCCTCTCCGGATTCAGGAGGGCTAGATCCTAGAATCCCAAAGTTGGTTGAAATGATGTTAACTCTGTGATCGGACTTTGCCAATCTTTCTTGTTACAGAGACCTAACATTTCTGGCGACTCCACTGGGGAAAAAACTCAGAAACTTCTACATTCAAATCTATTCATAAAGAAGCTTGCGTTGGGGTTCATGGAGCACTTGCTTTATTAACCAGCTTGAGCCACTAGAACCTAAAATTTCTGGCGACTCCACTGGGGAGCCTTACCCAGAATCTTCATAACATTTTGAGAGTCATAAGCAGCCTTTTCAAGCACTACCAACAAATGGTAATTAGGATGAAGATCAATTGAATCAGTGACAAACTAGGTCAATCCTAGGATTCTTTTAAGTTTTTATCTAACCTTGGAAAATCAGCTAGCTTAGCCACAAGGATAGACTGTCTTTGTTTCATAACCGTAGCTAAGTTTTGAGGCAAAGTTAGGACATTCTTTTAAACCACAATATAAACAATTCAGAAAATACCAAAAACATTTCAGATTGGTAGTAAAACACTAGTTTTGATATCTTGTATACGTCTTTGATGTGTTTTACCCTATACTCTTAGATAGAGTTTGGAAAGGGCCAGGTAGCCTCTGGATCTCATCCTCTTTTGGGGGTGACATATCTGGTGAATGCCCTCCCAGTCAATCTCTGGTTAGAGTTTGTTGTGTTTGAGATATCCTTGAAAAGGAATGTTTCACAAACACCGTGGTGGACAGTGTGCTCCTTTGAAAACACTCTGAGCTTTCCACCTGGCGACTCCACCATCCCAAATAGACCTTAAGACTCCACTGAGGAGAACCCTTATCATTATAAAATTATTCAAACTCAGTTAGAGGACTACAGGACCCGAATTGAGAAAACAGGTTAGTTAACCGTCTAAAGATTGTCATATCTGGTGGAACCTTTCCTGTTTAGTTGGGTCTAAACATATAAAAATTGTGGCTCCTAAAAAGATTCACATTAGAGCCCATCCTGACCCAGATCCTCCTGAAATAGTTGATAACCCAGAAAGAATTCTTAGGAAGTTTCCTAGGATACAATCTTCAACTATTTTCAGACCACCCCTAAGAGCTAATTCAGTCCCTGAAAACCTTTCAGCTCTTCATGAATCACAAATTGACTTATTAAACCCATTCAGAACTAGGTCATTTGGTGATTTAGATCAATTATATTCTGAGCCTACACTTTCATCTCCCGAAACAAGTAAGACTCTTGGGAATAGAGAATCAACACCTCCTGATTTACATTTCTTACGGAATCTAGGTGTCTCTCATCCGAGATCAGCTCAGGGATCTACTGCTGTTCCATCCACTTCTGTTCATCTTTCATCCACTGTTCAAACCACTCCACTTCAACCCACACCTCCTCTTGTAAATCCACCTCCACCACATATCATGGCAGCATGGTATGCTCCCTTAGTCCTTCCTGTACCATTAGTCAATCTTCCACAAGATTATCAGTCCAAAATTCCATTATATGATGCTAATAATACCATAACAACATCTCAACATGTGGACAAGATGAATGACTACTTTGACAGAAATGAAATTGATAATGAATCTGTCAAAATCAGACTGTTTGCTCAAAGTTTGGGGGGAGAAGTGAGAAAATGGTTTAAAGGTTTAACCCCCCATAGTATTAACGATCTCCAAGCCTTCCATCAAACCTTCCTAAACAAATGGGAAGTAAGAAAGAACCCTCTCCAAGTCCTTGCCGACTATAACAATCTCCATAGGAACCCCGGGGAAAGTGTACAAGCTTATTGTACCAGATTCAACAGTGTGTATAATGCACTTTCCCCTGAACTGAAACCTCCTCAGAGATCAGCCTTAAACAAGTTTCCTGAAGGGTTTGATCCAGACATGACATATTCACTCAGAGAAAGAGTCTTTGCAACCCTTGAAGATATGCAAAGAGGTGCTCTTTCTGTGGAGGTGAACCTCATGGAGAAGAGAGCGAGGATGAAAGCTGAAAAGAGAGTATCTTTTAGAGAGGAATCCACCCCTTCTACTTCAAGCTCAAAGATGGAAAGAATGATGGAAGAAATGATGAAGAAAATGAGCATTCTAGAGAGAGCACAAGCAGGTCTAAATCAAAACGCTCCTCAAAACAGAAACCAAAACCAGAATCAGAATATTAGAAGAAATCAGCCTCCAAACAGACTTAGGGAAGATGATCAACAGATCATTCCTCCCTTTCATCAAAACTTTTTAAGTGAGGTTGAGGAAACAGATGAAACAACAGAGGATAATGATATAAACTTATTTGGGGTAGATGATGATGACTTTGAGGTTCATTATGATAATAAACAAGGTCTTTATACACCTTATGATGACAGAAGAAATGATAATGAGAATAGCTATCAAAACATGGAGAACGCTGTCATAGAGCCTTTAAGGGAATATGAACTCAGAAGTAGATCTAATCAACAAACCCCCAACAATAAAACCTCTGACAAACCTTCTCAAAACAGCACTGCAACCAAGTCTAAAACAATCAAACCAAAGGACAAAGCGGTGGCTGTCGATTTTGGTAATGATAAAGAGAAAGACACTCAAAACATCGAAAAACAGAGTGCAAACATTAGTAGTACTAGCACTTCAGTTAGTACTCCTGGTAGAACAACTGTTCCAACTGTAGATAAACCAAATCAGCAAGCTGTTATTGTTGATAAAGTGGCAGTAAACAAGGCCGAAACCAATGTTTTAAAGAGTCAAAACCTTTTTAGCCTAGAACAGGAAATCTCAAAGATCAAAATCTCTGTTCCTTTGACTGAGTTAGCTGCCCAACATGTGTATAGGTCCAAAATTTTGAAGGCTTTAAACTTAGAAGATAACGAAGATACTCTCAATCTTAGTGATGACCAACCAGAGCTTATTTTTGGCCCAAAGATTGAAGGAAAGCTCCAAGAAGGTCCTGTCCCTCCCTTTTATGTAAGCCTAAACATTCATGACAAAATTCTCCATAATGCTATGCATGACTCAGGTGCTTCCCATAATTTAATGCCAAAAGCTTTAATGGAAGGCCTGGGTCTTGAAATTACCAGACCTTACAAAGATCTGTACTCTTTTGACTCAAGCAGAGTTAAGTGTCTAGGATTGATTAAAGATCTCTGTGTTAATTTAGCCCAAATTCCAGCCAAATGTTTAGTCATGGATGTTGTTGTGGCCGATGTCCCCCCAAAGTATGGAATGCTTTTATCACGGTCCCGGGGGGCTAAGTTACAAGGGACCATGCAAATGGATATGACCTATGCAACTATCCCTGTCTTCAATCAAACTAGGAGGCTTTATAGGGAATCCCACATGCAGTACACAGTAACAAGTCAGGATCGGCCTCAAAACTCCCCTCTCTATGCTATAAACACGAGCCTTGATTCTTTTATCATGTTCAATAATGAAACACTCACAGAACAAATTGTTTCAATAGAATCCATGGTTGAAATAAAAGAGGAGGAACACAACGCTAAATTGCCGAAACAGCCTATTGTGTCTGAAGATCCTAGCAAAATAAACTCAGATCTCGAACTGCAAGTTATCAATCCCTTGAGCTTAAAACTTGACAGTCAGAAAGATAGTCCTCAACCCGATGAGAAACTTGGGGAATCAAATGATACAACGTCCATTCACCAAACTGAAAATCTGCCTCTCTGGACTATGTATTTTGATGGGTCATGCACCAAAACAAATGCTGGTGCAGGTGTCTGGATCACTAACACTGAAAATAATCATACAGAATGTATCTCATGCAAATTGAACTTTCAGTGTTCCAACAACATAGCAGAATATGAATCCCTTCTCTTAGGCTTGCATCTTTTGAAAAAATTAGGTGCCAAGAGAATCGATGTATATGGGGATTCTGAATTAATTATTAGGCAAGTCAATGGGGAGTATAATGCAAATCACCCCAGACTTAGGGCCTACAGGAATGATGTCATTGATCTTTTGAAAACATTTGAGGAGTACACCTTATCTTTTGTCCCAAGAAAAAGAAACATTGCAGCCCAAAATTTAGCCTTTGCTGCTAGAACCTGCCCAATGTTGTATGATGACACCTCTCAGATAAAATTCAGACCAGCTATCCCAGATAACAAGAAATATTGGCAGGTATTCGATGGAGATAAACAAATAGAAGACTTCATGCAATTCAGAAATGAGTTTGAACCCCATAGTTCAGATTCAGACTATGATACAGACTGCAGTGAAGAAAATTTTCTTGGTGAAGAAGAACCATCTCCTCAGCTGGTAGATATAAACCTTCAGACTATCATATCTAGAAACCAAACAGAATTAAGTGCAAAATCTGAAACAGAAGAAATGGAAACTCTGCATTCTAGTAATGATAGTCTGCCCAAGGGTTTGGCCCCTCTAGAAGAACTGTTTGATTTTGATGATGTGGCCAACAAACCAAAACTGGAACCTGTGGAAACTGAAGTGGAGGAATGTAATATAGGCAGTGAGGAAAAACCGAGATTGATTAAACTGTCTAAAACTTTACCAGCTCACATTAAACTCAAATACTTAGAGTTGTTTAAAGAATTTTCTGATGTTTTTGCATGGAGTTACGAAGATCTTAAATCCTATGACACTGAAATAATACAGCACAAAATCCCTCTTAAAGAAAACCAAAAACCATTCAAACAGAAACTGCGCAGAATCAACCCTGTCCAGTTGCCATTGGTTAAGAAGGAAATTATGAAGATGTACGATGCTGGTATTATTGTCCCTGTTAGATATTCTGAGTGGGTATCTAATTTGGTGTCAGTTAGGAAAAAGACTGGAGAAATCAGGCTTTGTATAGACTTCAGGAGTTTAAAAAAAGCTTCATTGAAAGACAACTACCCTTTACCCAAGATGGATCATATTTTGCAAAGGGTGGTGGGGTCTAAAAGAATTTCTTTGTTGGATGGCTATTCAGGGTATAATCAAGTCCTAGTCCACCCTGATGATCAATTAAAGACAAATTTTACTACACCATGGGGCACTTTCATGTATGTGAAAATGCCTTTTGGTTTAATGAATGCTGGAGCAACCTTTCAGAGAGCCATGGACATAGCATTCTCGGAAGAATTGGGCTTCTTCATCATTATCTATTTGGATGATGTAACTGTGTTTTCAAAAACAAATGAAGAACACTTAGAACATTTGAGGAAAGTTTTCGAGAAGTGCAGAAGGTTTGGGATATCTTTGAACCCCAAGAAGACATTATTTGGTCTCCAAGAAGGTAAGCTTCTTGGGCATATCATTTCAGAGCAGGGCATAAAGATAGATCCCATGAGGATTGAGGCCATATTGCAAATCTCCCATCCTCGAAATATCAAAGAGTTGCAGTCTTTCATAGGGAAGATTAACTTTTTGAGAAGGTTCATCCCCAACTTGGCTGAGCTCCTTAGAAATATCACAAACATGTTGAAGAAGGAGCAAGGGGTAAAATGGACCTCAGAAGCAAAGACATCCTTTGAGCTGGTGAAACAAGCGCTAACCAAAACACCGGTTCTCATAAGTCCTGATTTTTCAAAGGATTTTTATATCTTCTCATTTGCATCAGAACATACTATAGCTGCTGTCCTTTTACAGAAAAATCCACAAGGGCAAGAGCAGCCCATTGCATTCTTTAGCAAGGCATTGAGGGATGCCCCTTTAAGGTATAACATTATGGAAAAACAGGCTTTTGCTTTGGTAAAAGATTTAAAAGACTTCAGGGTATACATCCTTCACTCACACATCATTGCCTTTGTCCCAAATTCAGTTGTTAAAGATATTCTAACCCAGGATCCGGATGGTAAGAGAGGTAAGTGGATTGCTGTTATTCTTGAATATGATTTAGAGATTAAACCCACTAAGCTCATCAAAGGTCAGGGTCTAGCTAGGTTAATGGCCGAATCAAATTGTGAACTTCTTGATATTAATATGATTAATGCTTTGGATGACCAAGAAGAATTCTCAACTCCCATTGTTGAAGATCATTTTGCGAATTATCCTTGGTATACTGATATTGTTTTTGTTTTACTTAATCTGAATACACCTCCTGGTTTATCCAAAACAAAGGCGAGATTCCTGAAGTTAAAAGATGTAAACTATTGCATTATTGATAAATGTCTTTATTGGAAAAATGCTAGTGGTATATTGCTTAAATGTTTGCCTGAGTTTGATGCAGAAAAGATTAAGCAAGAATTCCATGAAGGAGAGTGTGGAGGCCATTTATACTGGAAGTCAACAGCCAACAAAATTTTGAGGGCTGGTTTCTATTGGCCTACTCTTTTTCCTGATGTACACAAATTGACAACCACTTGCCATAAATGCCAATTATTCGAGGGCAAGAGAAAATTACTAGCCCTTCCTCTGCATCCAATTACTGTTGAAGCCCCTTTTCAACAGTGGGGACTTGACTTCATAGGAGAAATCCATCCCTCATCTTCTGCCCAGCATAGATGGATCCTTACTGCCACAGACTATTTCACTAAGTGGATAGAAGCCATTCCTTGTAGACAAGCCAATGACTTAGTTATCATTAAGTTCATAGAAACCAACATCCTCTCCAGATTTGGCTGTCCTACCAAGATCATTACAGATAATGCAGCAGCATTTGGATCAAAGAGAATGGTAGAATTCTGTCACAAATACCAGATAACATTGGGGCACTCCACAGCCTATTACCCTCAAGGTAATGGACTTGCAGAGTCTTCCAACAAAAGCTTAGTGAACATAATAAAGAAACTGTTGGAGGACAACAAGAAGTCTTGGCACACGAAGCTGATCCATGCACTGTGGGCTGACAGATTAACATTGAAGAAATCCATTGGTATGTCACCCTTCCAGCTTGTGTATGGTACAGATGCAATTTTTCCTAACAACCTTGGTGTACCAGTTATGAAGTTAATTCAAGAGTTACAGACTGAAGAGAATGACATAATCAGAAGAATAAATCAGACCATTCATCTTCAGCAAACCAGAGAGGAAGTGTACCACAAAGCATTACAGAAGCAAGACAATATCAAGAAGATATTTGACAGAAGAACAAAGGCCAGCAATTTCAAAATTGGGGACAAAGTTTTAAAGTGGGACTCAAAGAGGGAGGACAAGGGAAAGCATGGTAAATTTGACAATCTGTGGCTTGGCCCTTACTCCATTCATTCAGTTGCTGGGAACAATGCATTCTTCTTACAAGAACTGAATGGAACAGAATTGTTTGGGGGTCCTGTCAATGGCAGGATGCTTAAACATTACCTTTCTTAAATTATTTCATGTTTGAAAGCCTTTTTACCTTTTCCATTGTAAATACTTCATCCATCATTTGTATTCAAAGTTATGAAAAAACAAAAAAATACAAAAAGAAAGAAAGAAAGAAAAGAGGGCAGAAATGAAAAACAAGAAAGGCAAGGCCCCATGCCAAAAAAGAAAAATAGATCTGAAAGTGTGCAAGCTTAAATGCCACTCCTTGAAACACACTTCTAATTGGTCAAACTGTTTAATCTTGACTAATTAGCTTTCAATTTTCTGTTGATAGGGTAGCAAATTTGATTTTCCAAACTGTTTAATCTTGGCTTATCAGTAGATAGATTAGGGTAGAAATTAAGGTTCAAACCAACTCAAAATCTGAACCAAAGTTTCCAAAGAGATGACTCAAAACTACTCTAATTTCTGAGTCAGAGAAAGAAGACCTGGTTCTAATTCGCTCAAAACTTGAACCAGAGGAAACATAAAGATAGCTCACCGAAAAGGAAAAACAGAGCTGTGAAGATAAGAGAAGGCCATAATGAGAAATTTTCAGATCTTAAGCCTTCTGTTTTGATTTAAAATTTTCTGCAAATAATAATCTATGTGCAGCTTGTTTTTATGCCATAGATCATAGCAAGTCAAACAGCTCAATCTTGACTTGGCTATTTTTAAATTTCCGCTGTAGAATTTAGTGAATAAAAGTTTGTTGGACTGTTTAATCCCAACAAACAATAGAATAGGTAGAGGAATATCTGAGCTCAACTGTTTAATCTGAGTTCAGGGAGAAATAAGGAGTAGAAGTAGATTAGATTTCCTGCTTTCAAAAGAATAAAATGTTGTGTTAAGAGTTTGCCAATCCAAGTGCACTCTGATGAAGAAAAAAAATGTTAGATCAGTAGGATTGGGGTAGGTAGAAGCTGTATTGATGAAATTCATCTCTTTTTCATGACTGAAATTGTTTTGTCCAGAAGAAAAGCAAGAGCAAGTGATGGGTCAGACACCAGTCAGCATCCCAGAGAAATCAAGTCTGAATTCTTGATGCCTTCAAGAAGGCACCATCCCCAAGTGGAGCCACTGTTAGCCACCTATATTTTTTCAATTATATCAGCTGGTGGCTAAATTTTCTTTGCAGCCTTCAAGAAACAAATTCAGGCCTAAAATTGTTGGTACTTGAAGTCTGTTGGTAAGATTCTAAACTACTGGTTGGTTCTACATACTCTTCCTCCTCTCTGCCTCTGATGTTCCATGAAAATCCTAATCAAATATTGTTGCATCCTCCTCCTTTTTCCTCTCCCCTTCTTCCATCTTTCCTCCATTTCTTTAAGTCTCCTTTCATCCATAAAAACCCCACCAAACCCTTCTATATTCCTTGCCCCTCCAATAATCTCATTTCCTAAGGTTAAAAACTCACTTTTTGACCTATCGAAACCTTTCTCCTTTTTCAAAAATCAGTTAAAAACCATAGAAAAACATACGTTTCTATGCGTTAGGCTTTAGCCCCTCAGGCTAAGCTCCTGCTTTCTCTCCATCCATATGTCCCCACGCCAGAACCGTGTGCTAAGTCCGCTGGGCGCTTAACTCTTGGAATTGATTTATTACCCGAAAACATTGAAAAACCTTTGTTAAAAGAAAAATCGGGTTTTATTTTATTTTTCATAAAGTTCCCCACCGAAGGAATTACATTAAAACTCGACCATCGATCTGTCCCACGGATCAACGGTGCGGAGTGTACCCCATACTCTGGTGGACCCCCCCCTTTTTCCCCCGCGCTCGTTTTCAAAACCGTGGTATGTACCCCGCACCGCTTTCCGCGTTAAATGGTTTTCCCCCCGTCGGCCAGCGATTCCACACACTGGCCGACGCGTGTCCGCCACCTCACTCCAAAACCGCCGTGCAAATCCCATCGCCCGCGCGTTAATCCTCATCCCGTGGCCCTGCAGCGGGATTCACCCCCGCCGTCGGATCTGGGCCCTCCCATCCGACGGTCCCTGATCGCCTTTCCCGCTCACTCTTTAACGAACTTACCCGTTGATTAAATCTTCCCCGGCGCATTCAAGAGCCGATCCCCACCTTCGATCTCCGCAGATCGACGACTCTCATTTATTCTCCCGATTCCGTCGCACGGTCCATCTTTTCCTCTGTTGACTGTTCAAAACACCCCCGACCGTTGATCGCCATACGATCAACGGCTCTGATCGCTCCTTTCTCTCGCATGCCTTCCGATGCAGTCTATCCATATAACGTAGGATTTTCTCATTTTTCTCGTATTTTGCAGGGAAAAGTCGTTTGTTCGTGTTTTAAACAAGGTTCTCAGACCAGGAGGGTGACGATCCTCTATGTCTAAATTTCTCTGTATAAATCACCAGCAAGGTCATTTTTCACGTTTCATCGGTGTTCCTGACGGCACTGATGCCTTTTTCTACCTACACAGCCCTGCTCAGCGAAGAATACCCGCAAAACAACGCAGAGGAAGAGTATCGGGCTTTGAAGACAGAATGAACCAGAGCAACAGTTTTGTGAATAGATTGACGGGGATTACGGCCAAGACAGTTATCAAAAGCCTAATCCCTGGCTTAGAACAAAGATTAAAGAAAAACCTAAAAGTGTTCATCAGACAGATCGCCTCCACCACCATACTTTGAGGCGAATTGATTCCTCAACCACCACAGTGCCACCTATTGCCTCAGAATGCTCAATCAGAGGATGAATTTATTGAACAAGATCAGATATTATGCCTCGGAACAACCAAAGAAGTTATTACTGCACCAGATTTAAATGACAGAATGATTGCAGAGTAACCCTAACAGTACGCAGAGCCTCAAAGGTCAACACAAGCTCCCTTCGAGCTTACTTCATCAGTGTAAACACATTAATGCAATGTAACACCTGTAGAATTTCTTCATCGAACCTCACAGGGTCAGGAAGACATTAATTCTGCATTGATTGTATTTGAGATCTTTTTATCAGATCTCACCTCCTCATCCTTCTATAAATACTCCAGAAGAAGATGAGTGAGGGGTTGGATTATTTGGTTGTCAATGTAATTGCTGAAGCGCCGTAGCTATTTCTGAGTGGAAAACTCTTGACTGTAAATAGTGGTTTCATGGGCCCTTGAAGCTCTGCTTGTAACAGATAGGTTAGGTTGTGAAGAGAGGT
The DNA here is from genome assembly GCA_034641835.2 of Pinus albicaulis. Classification (NCBI taxonomy): domain Eukaryota; kingdom Viridiplantae; phylum Streptophyta; class Pinopsida; order Pinales; family Pinaceae; genus Pinus; species Pinus albicaulis. The sequence goes on along the minus strand of MU968493.1, from coordinate 2,749,547 downwards.
GAATTAAAACATTGGATTTGAAGATTGTAACCCGTTTGAAGCAATCAATACAAGCTGATTTATGGGATCCTGGTCTATGCTGATGGTGATGTTATTCTCACTGTAACTTGTCATTTTATTTCTGTTTTCAATTTGTTTCCATTTTCCACTATAAAGAACAGTTTAAACAGTGTTAGAGTTTGTTGTACATCAGTGACCTTCTCTGGCTGAAAAATCTTTATCCCAATGTTTTCTTCTAATTGTGTTATTTAGAAAGGATTTAATTCAGTCTAAGCACAGAGATGCTGGCGTTCCCTCATCTTTTCGTCACTGCTGAATGTTATTTTTAAATGTTACTTTCATATATGTTGTGTAAGGAATGAATTGAGGAATTCAAAGGTTAGCCCTGAGTCCCTTTCTTGTTTGCTCAACTATTTGTCTGTTTCCCTTAGGATGTGTCAAAAGCTGACTAGTTTCAAAGTACTTATCAGATCTTGGGCCATTCTGTGTTATCTCGGTGATTGTCTTGGAAGTAACTAAGTAAAGAAGAACTAAGATGAGGAGAAAGGTGAGCCCTGCCCGCTAGTTTCTGCTCCAAAGTTGCCTTCAAGTTTCCCTTTGTTTTTAATTTGTGTTCTCTAAGAAGTGTGTCAAAGGCTGATCAAAGGCTGGCTAGTTTCAAAGTACTTACCAGATCCTAGTTTGCTTCTATGTTTTCCTTATGCCCTGTCACACGTTGTTTCAGTGTATCATAACTCGGGCTGCTCTTTGTTCCCCCAGACTCATGCTTAATTCCTTTTGTATCACCCCATTCCATAAATCAAACTTCAAAGAGATCCTCAGGCCTAGATGACTTGCCCCATAGATTACTCTTGAACCTGGATGTTTCAATTAAATTCTCTTATGACTCCATAGCCCAATGGATTGAAAACTTGCTATCATCTTTCTTTAGAATCAAAGTTTATTTTGTTCACTTGCAACTTCTCACCTTTGAACCTATTTGCATATAGATCTTTCCGTCTTAGACAGCAGCTATGTTCAACCATCCAAGAAAACCAAACAAAATCCTTGGCCTTCATAACTAGCCTAATATCATCATCCTAATCTTCAAAGACAATATCCATCTTTGTATATATTGGAGAGATCCCTCTCCGGATTCAGGAGGGCTAGATCCTAGAATCCCAAAGTTGGTTGAAATGATGTTAACTCTGTGATCGGACTTTGCCAATCTGCTGACATGCAGGACTCCACACCGGGTCACGTTAGTTCGAAATTTCAAAGAGCCGCGACTTGACAACCTGACGACCAGGTCATTGGATCGTTGGGTCGTGTTGGCTAAGACTTTCAAGGAAGTGCGACCTGGAGACTTGGCAACCTTGCAACTAGGTCACTGGGTCACTGGGTCGTTGGGTCACTCCAATTTAAAAATCCTAATGAAGTGCGACTTGGAAACTTGGCAACCTTGCGACTAGGTCGCTGGGTTGTGGGGTTGGGGATCACGCTAGGGCTTTATCATGGGTTATGTGGCCGGAAATGGTTGAAATAACACACACAACAATCCTGAGAGCTCATCTGGGCCTTAGAAGTTTTCCTTGGGTGAGTTAGGGAAGGTCTCTAGGGAAGATAATGGGGCAAATGGGCTTCAGCAAGAATACAAGGAAATAAATGGGTGCATGTCATGAGGGAGGTGGAGAGAGTGTTTGGTCAATTTAGTGTATCCTAAATTGCTACATTTAATTTGTCAATCCGGGATTCGTAAGCTGATGAAGTGCGGCGCACTATATGTGCAAGATAACCTATTTCTTAACTTTTTGTCGTTTTTGGTTTTCTAAGGTGAAATGGAAATTCTAAAATGAAAACAAGTATGGTTATATTCGTTCAAGGAAATGACATCCCCTATAATGATTTACCAACTTGAAACTTAAAAAGGAATTTGAAATTTTCAATGACAAAACTTGAAAGGAAATGAAAATGTACTGCTGAAATGAAAAGATGTTGTAAGTCTAATAAATCAAAAACAGTGAACTAGTGAGCATGAAACTAAACTATTCTTGCTGATGTCTAAACAAAAAGAAACTATGCTTAAAGAAATTCAAAATTGCAACAAAGTAAATCTAAATCAGATTACATCAATTTATCTTCTGATCCTTCATCATTAGTCCAACTATGATTTTCAGAAGTAACCATAAACAACTTGAGTAACTGATATCTAACTTGCAGAAAGTAAACTAATATCAAACCATACATTCATAATTCAATCCCTCACCATCATTCTAGATGTGGCTTTCGGAGGTAACTGAAGATGTCATGCACAATTTAACATTTCTAACTTGCAGAAAGGAAACTAATACTAAACTACACACTTCATAATACAATCCCTCACCATCAGTCCAGCTGTGGCTTTCGGAGGCAACTGAAGACGTTATGAGTAGTTTAATATATTTAAATTTGCAGAAGGAAAACTAATACTAAACTACACATTTCATAATACAATCCCTCACCATCAGTCCAGTTGTGGCTTTCGGAGGCAACTGAAGATGCTATGAGCAATTTAATATATCTAATTTTGCAGAAAGGAAACTAATACTAAACTACACATTTCATAATACAATCCCTCACCATCATTCTAGCTGTGGCTTTTGGAGGAAACTGAAGATGCTATGAGCAGTTTAATATATCTAAATTTAACTACTAAAACAATTAAGCAAAACTGAGTTAAACAAAGCAATACTGAAATGAAACAGAAACTAAGAAAAACACATTAGCAGCAGAACAATGTTAATTCCATGTCATTAGTCAAAAATATATGAAAATGCCCGGGTTGCCTATCTATAACCTGAAACAAGAACACTGATCAATGATTAACAACATAAAACATGAAAGACAGAAGTGAAATGGAAAGCAGGAAAGTTTATAAACATAAATGAAAAAGATGAAATGTATAAACATGTGAATGGATTATGGCACAATGAGCTTTAAAGAAATGAAATAAGAACTATACACTAATGCACAAAACCTTAGCTGAGCAGAGGCCCTCTACACCAGCCTTGGCAACGATCTTCAAGTACGAATTAAGTTGGAAAACAGAGTCTTCTTATATTAAAAATGCAGTCATAACAGTATGGTAGTATTACGGCTCAAAGGCAGCGTAATTACATTACAGAGCGGACTTAATAAAATTAACAGAGACTAATCGGGACTTAACCTATATGCGTATGCAAACGCGTTATATATAACAAAAGAAATATAACCGTCTCCTAAAGTTTATGCTGGTGTAGAACACGTAGACCATTACGTCCACGGATCTAGGATCATGGCCGTGTTGGAAAATAAATCTATGAGAAGTGGATGCTTGAATTCGACTATGGAGCCATGTACAGATGTCGACTTGTCCTCCGCAAGCTCAGAAATGGCCATATGAACCTTTACGTGACACGGAACAGAGTCCTGTCACCGTAAGACTCTATGGTTGACTTCCATGTGGATGCCTTTGACCGCGGCTTCTTTAGATGAGTTTGCTCAAACCAATAGGACACGAACCATGTCCACATCATTCCCGACTTGCCCATGTGGCTCTCCTGTAGACACCTGTAACATAGAGTTTCACAAAATAGCTACGGAAAGTTGCAGCAGCTGCGGAAAGTGGCAAGATTCCGCAGCTGAATGAACAAAATCTAAATCAAATAGCAAACACAAAAATATAATTAAAAACCATGTTAGATGCTCTTTTGCAAATGATATTGACAACTTGGGAGGTTCAGGTGAGTGAAAAAGTTATAGAAAAGTGTATGGAATGGGTGCACTGAGACTCAACAAAGAGGTTTGGGGCTATCGAGGAGCTTGATCGAGGGAAAAAATAGGGCTAAATACACTAGGGGCAAGAGAAGGATTGGAAATAATTAATTAGGAAGGAAAAAACAGGAGGATTAGGCAACTTACCCAAGAAAAACGTGCTCTAGCTAGCTTGTGAGAGACGTTACTCGATCCGTCGCGCAAGTCGAATGCGACCTGCGTGACCCTTTTATTTATAAAGGGGTCACACGTGTGGATAATAAATGAGTGTCGCTAGGTTTAAAATTAGGTTAGGTTGATGAAAATTGTGACCTTGCGACCTAGCGACCTCGGGGTCGCTAGGTCGTAAAGTCACATGGTCGCAATTCTTGGGTTTTGGACTTATCTGCGACCTTGTGACTTTGCAACTTCAGGTCGCAAGGTCGTAACAAACATGATTTTATCGGCTCAGTGACTTAGTGACTCGATTTTTTTGAAAGAGTGGACCTGGGCTAAACTCTATCTCTTTAAAATATTAGGGACTCAAAAATTTAAAAAGGGCAAAATTTTGGAGGTTGTTGTAGTGGCTACAACACTTTCATAGGGGTATTTGTGGTCGGATCAACAATGGGATATTCCAATGTTGATGTCTGCCTTTGGTTTTGGCTGTTTTCCATCTGATCAAATATGTGCCATTAATATTCAAGGATTTCTTGATCTGGGGGAATAATTTGAGTGGGATTAGGGAGCGGATTTGGAGGAGGCCTTACAACACTTCCCCGATCTGGGATACTTGGTGTCTCTGTCTCAACCACTCTCTCAGGGGATCCAGGCTCTGGAGTTTTTACCTAAACTGCACTGCTGGTTTCTCCCTCTCCTTCTTGCAAATGGCAAGATTTTCCCTCTCTCAAAGGGTCAGGAATTAAATTCTCAACAGTCTGATTTTTTCAGACCCTTCTATTTCATTTTGAATCTCGGCGTGGGCTACAGATGGTGAGGCTGCTTCCTATAGGACTCTGTGTAGGAATGGTTTTGGGTCAATTGGATGCCTGGGATTAAACCTTCTTAATGATTTCATCTATATATGTTGTTCTGCCAAGGGCCACCAATCCTTTGGGCTTTGTGGATTTAAGTGGGGGATTTTGATCTAATTCTGTCTTTTTCTTCCTAGTCATAAAAAACAAGAACACCTATCCTCTTAACCTTTGCATAATTTCTGAGAAGTGGGTTGGATAGCAAGAATTTTTCTTGCTAGTACGCAGGTTCTTACCTCTCTTTTTCAAAACCCAATTCTTTCACAACAAAAGGAAAAAGAAATAAAATACATCACTCTTAAACACTCTCACTGACAACGGTGCCAAAATTTTGGGTCATGAAGGTGACTATTTTAAAGGTAACCTATGATTTTCATTAATTATCAACCCAGGGAAAGTATTTTTATTTCAAGAGTGTAAGAAAAATATATGCAAGTGACATCAGAGGTTAACTACTCTAAATCATTATAAGAAATATTGTCTAATTCTCGAAGTTAAATCAAACCAACTTGAAAGTGTATTATGAAATACTTCAGACCAATCAAAGGATCTAATTCTGTTCTAAGCTTATGTGGAAATAACCACTCAATACTGAAAAAAATATATTGAAATTGAACAACACGCTTTGATGAATTGAACAACAATACTAATTAATTGAACATCAATCAATTATTCTGGATTTTGAAATGGAATTATCTTTTAATAAACTAATATTATCCTTAGGCATTAAATATCAACCAAACGCTCACAATTACGATGAAAATATTCAAACATTAAATATACGTAGAATTGAACAGCAACCATGCTGAAACTAGTCTAACGAATGTAAAAGCATCAATTCCTAATAAGAGAACATGAATGATAAATCTAATCTAGTGAAAAGGAAGTTATAACATCTCACGCTTGTGATTAACCAATTAAATGATAATGTAATGAAACACAATGGATAACTAGAAATGCAAATTCTGTAAATAAACGTATATCACAGAAATAGCAGGAGAAACCCTAGGGCTAGGCTCAAAGCCTCTAGAATCCTTCTGCTAAGGAATACTCAGAAGTAGTTTATACTAAAAACACCAATTCCTTCATTAATCAGTAGAGAAATACATTAGCATGAACTTGACGATTCTGTCCGAATACATTTATTACAGGAAAATTATAATACAGGAATTGTCTTTGTCTTGTTCACCTTCGGCATTTTATATCTTAAAGGCTAATTTGAATAGAGTAATGGATCCTTCTTATTATGAGATACTTCCGCTTCATGGCTTTCAGCTAATCGCTCCAAGAGTAGCCATGCTTATACATCTTCCGCTAATTCATAGGGGTCGATACGATTCCATTCACTTTCCTTGTCTGCTGTCATTTGGTCATCCTGGTCAGCACTTTGGCTGTTTCACTTCCCTATCAATAAAGACATCAAAAAATCAATTTTTATGTTATTAAACACACCTTTTATCAATAATTCACTCTACCTTAATTTTTCCTTATTTTCCTTTACATTATTTCTAAGATGAAGGAAAAATATATAAAGGTAAATGACAAATCGTGGTAAATATGGGGGTAAAACGTACCTTCTTCTTGACCAACACCAGTTAATCAGGATGTTGTTTTCCTTTTAGCGTAGGCTTTCATTTTGTTTATTCCACAAAAGTAATTTAAAACTAGCTTTTTCCTCTTTCTAGTTTTATTTCACCTCTTCTCAATAACTTTCCACTTTACTGAGGTATATTTTTAGATTTTTATCTCCAATCTAATTTTTTAAATTTTAATTTATTTTCTCCAAGGATTTTTGGAGAATCTGGGAAAGTCTTTGGAATCTTATCCATGTTAATCAAGGTTTTCATTGATGTCAATAGCTGAGATGGAAAATTTTCTTTTGATGTCAATGAACGTCATGCAATCCCTAAGTGCTAAGGATGCCATCAATGAAGAGGTCAACCCATGAAGAAGTCAAATAACTAATGAAGAAGTCCTAAGAATTCCTTAAAATAGCTATAATGTTGCATGTGCCTTGATGATCTAGACCTTAACCCTTGATGACATATGGAGTCATACACTTGATGATGTCATACACTAAATGAATAAGCACAATCGATGATAGCACTTGATGAAGGTTGAAAGACTAGATGATAATTTGGAAGATATCATTTGATGGTTGGAAGACTATTTGAAGTTCTCCTAATAATGTTTCACTGTAACATATCACTGCACAATTATGTGATGACATGGATGATACACTCATTTCTAGACACTATCATGATGACATGGATGTCCTACATGTTCCTATGATGATGAAGAAGCCAAATAATGGAGAAGACAAACAATGGAGAAGCCAAACAAAGAAGCTGTACTGTCCTAATCATTTTCTGTACTAAATAATTTAAAGACAGTCACAAAGAAAAATATTTTTTCCAACCTTAGAGTAAATATTTCAACATGGGACCTAGACCATCTTAAAGAGGATTTTTTCCTCTTTCCAATGAGCCCTTATTTGTCCCGAAACTCCTAGTAGTTTGTGAGATATTAATTTTTCAAGTTAAGAAAATAAATCTGTCCTTGAGCCGACCTGTGCTTGCCCATTCATGTTGGCCTATCTCCAGAGTGACGTGTCTCTTCATAGGGATAAATATATATATATATAGTTGCGCTCATCCATTTCAGTCATAAAAATTTTTTGGTCTGAAGTTTATAATTCAGAGGTAGACAGTAAGGAGGACAACGAAGAAGAGGATAGCAAGGAATATTCTTGAAGATAAGGACAAAAAAATATTTGTTTGGGTATTTCTGTGGATATAATTACAGTGATGTTGGTGCAGTCCTATTAAAAGTGGCGTTGGTGCAGTCCTATTACAAGTGAAGTTGGTGCAACAATTTAAGGGTGCAGTCCTATTGGAAGTAGCTCGAATTACAGCTCAAGCATAAGGCAACAACTTACTGTAAGAAGGCACAATTTGGAGCACATTACAGTGACAGCGTGGGGGTATAGAAGGCATAGTTCAGAGCACATTACAGTGGCAGCATAAGAGGGAGCAGCTCAGACTGTTTGATAGGTTGTTTTGTGAACTGTTGTAGGCCACAGGCCTAACCTCCTTGAACAGGTGGCTGCAGGGAGTAATTAAGGGCTGGATTTTTAGCACGGACAATCATCTATGGTTTAGAACTCCTATTTACAAGCTTGATACTATGTAAAGGAAGCCACCCTATATATATTTCATACCCTACATAGAAACTTGCACTTCAGAGGTAGTATTACATATGTAGCATCTCAGAAATACCACTGTGGCAGAGATATATGAGGCATTGCAGCTCGGATTGGATCAGCCAAAAGGAGCATCATTGTGGCAGCCCTATGGTATATGAATATAGCAGCTTGGAAGTACAGTAAGAAATCTGGATTGCAGAACTAGAAGGCATTCTTGACATTGTTGAGCTGCTTGTCGAAAATGTTTACAGCAATCTCAAATACATTGTAGGATTGTTGGGGTAGTTGACTTTCTTGACTACTGAAGGAGCAGGCCAAAAGCAAACTTTTGAGGGGAAAATTAAAGCAGTATCTTTGGAACACACTTTGAAGCAAAATTGTAGTGGAAGCTGATCTTCGAGACATTAGTGAAGACCTCATATGCATTGTTGAAGTCATCATGAGGTGACCTTGGAGAAATTGTTTGGGTACGATGAAGAGCAGTGGTGACACCTTCTAAAGAACTCAAGGTTGTCATTGATGACGTGGCGTGGAGACTAAGTGAAAGCGTTGTTGAAGATTGACAAGGCTCGTTGAAAAATATATTGGGAGTCGTGAATAATTACTAAATTATCTTGATGAATTGAAGCAGGAGGGTGGAGCCCCATAAAGACAAGGTTGGTGCCTTGGAAGATAAGGTTGGAGCCCTAGAGGATTGGAGTCCTCAAGAGACCAGGTTGGAGCCTATACTACATATAGGGTTGGAGCCCTTGAGGTTGGTGCCTCAGAATTGACAAGGTTGGAGCCCTTGAGGTTGATGCCTCATAATTGACAGGGTTGGAGCCTTGGAAGTCCAAGTCGGTGCTTGGCAAATACAGGTTGGAGCCTGGGAGATTGAAGATTGGTGTCTTCATCTAGGGTTGGAGCCCTACATATATTGTACTTGATTTATTGTAAAGAAGAAATTAATAAGAGCATTTATTCTTGTTGTTCATTTTGTTGTCTAAATATAAGTGATCTAACTGGTAAAATTAACAATTGAAAATAAATATTGATTCACCCCCCTCTCAGTATTTCCAACAATCCATCCTCATGGATTTGAAATACTGGTCTCCATTTATACTCTAGCCTTTGCACAATAATTCAAATTCCACATTTATTAAATTTAAAAGAATAAAATATGTCCACAATAATTGTTTTCCTTTAGGTCTACTCAACCTTTAAGATTGTTCATATGTCTAATAAAAGTAGTAAAAATAGGGATATTACAAGCTATTACCTCTACGAGTTTATATATCTCAATCATTTTCAATTTCTGCCTCTGCTCCATGTCAATGGAATACTTTATTATTTTCCATTTAGGAATTGCATGTCTCTATTTCGAAATTCGTATGTCATCCCTTTCCTTCCCGAATTTGGGAATTTTCCCCAAATTTATTATTCTGGATTTGTTACCGAATTGCTATTATTTCTTGGAAATCATGGGTTTAACGAGATACAATTTCTCCACTATTTAGATTATTATCATATATTTTAATATAACCAATCATTATAATTTTCTTCACAGTATTTGCAATTTGTATTTCTCGGTTTTATAAAGTTTGGTTCTCGACATGTATCAATTTCTGGTTAGTGTGGACATGTTCAATTTTGGGATTGGATGATAGCTATGTTAAATTTAGCATAGAGAAGATACGATCTTGTTGTTCCCCTAGCATGTATCTTACATTTTCTACCTTGGTAAGTTATTATGTTCCTACAATTACACCCAATTTCATTTTGTCTTGTAATTTCTCAGAATACAGAAGTTAGCTTTCACTAAATCCAACATCTTTATGTTAATTAGTTCAATTGATTTGTAAATGATGTAAGTTTAATCATAATTACGAATTCGAATTTCTGTGAATTAATTTCTGAGTTTAATTTAACGAAGTTCCTTTTTGTTTCACTATTTCTAATACTATGAATCATGTTACTTGCTATTTGATCCCCAATTGGGATTTGCACTTACTTTTTTTATACGTTGCAATGTTTAATGTCACCCATAACCCTTCCTATATTTATTCTTTTTTGCAATTTCTCTTTCATTTCCTCATAAAAGAGAATTGTCACTATTAAATATATTACTGTGTCTAAATGTCTACAAAATGTGTAATTATTTTGTGATATTTAGATTAAATTTAAATCAAGTTAATTTTACTATATGCATGTAGTCTGACTTCTGAGTTGAATTTACCTCTTAATTCATTCAAGAAGTTTATTTATATCATAATATTTTGTACATTTAAAATAAATGAATTTTGATAGTAATTGTTCCATAATTTAATAGTGAACTTAATTTCATAATAATTTTCTTTCTAGAACTAATCTAGAAATATATTTTCCATATTCTCATAGTTATCCGCAACTATATCAATTTATGATGTACTTCAGTACACCTATCCCCTCAAGTCAATATAGACTTTTCCAAATTCTTCTTTTGGTTTCAGTCACATAATTAATTTTGTTCTATTTATCTTCTTGTACTTACAGTTCTAATTATGATATGTACACGAAGATCTTGCACCTTGAAGCTACTCTTATAGGTATTATTATTGTTACCTGTACACATTCTATGTTTTTTCTTTTCATTTTCGATAGTATATTTTCTAACTTTGATCTATATGTTTCGTTGCAGGTTTGTCCTATTTAATTCAGTCTCTACTACAAGTATTTGGGATAAACTATCAGAATATCTGACGATCAATTCCACTTCTTTTAGGACATTCAAATCCGAAAATGGGAGGCTCTACCACCATTCTATCCAACTTACAAAATCTATCTGCATACCTTGTACTTGAATTTTTATCGATGACCCAACTAAATTTGTATTTAAACTGTTGTATAAATTTTTATCTTTGGATGGTTTTTAAATTGGTTTTATCCCCATCTCCACTAAAGGATTTTCTTAAAAAGACTGTGACATGTAATTAAGTGTTTTAATACCTTTTTCTACATTACATGTTTATAATTGTATGGATGAATCTTAATATGCATAAGATAATTTGTGTTTGGCAGCAGTCTATAATTATGTTTAAGGGTAAATCTAAGTTGTGTGTTCATCATTTAGATATGTAATTTTGTTCATGCTATATATCTAAACTATGTTCTATTTAGAATTTCCTTTCGGTTCCATATTTTCTACTATTACTATAGCTTAATTGTATTTGGTTTCATAGTACATATATTGTAATTTTTCAATGAAAATTTTAGATATTTAGATGGACTTAAACAACAGATTTAGAGCTTTATTCAGGGTTTAAATATTTTTTCTATTTGCCCCTAATTTTAATTTATTCTATGTAATAGCACAGAAAGATTAACTATACTCTCTATGGTTAATCTATGTCAAATACATATGACATTTCTAATTTTTGAACTAACTACTATATAATACACAAAGTGTATAAAATTTTATCTATAAAAATTAATGCTAGAATTGATAAAAATACTAATTTTTCTAAATTCCACATTAGAATTAGATAAATATTAACAACCATATAAAACATAAAAACTTTGGAGAATGTGCATACCACAGATATAAAGACTATTTGCCTCCCAACCTTGAGATTTTTCCATAACTCTCCCCTGAGAAGAGACCGATTTCTCCTTAGTGTAGACAACCCCTTTGTCATACTAGGATAGCTTATTTAAGCTTTCTTTCCCTCAACCTATTTCCATAATTCCATCTAGTTATTTTGGGATGATGTTTCCCTTAGCCTAGGATTTGCTTTTGTTTTTTCCACAAAAGCTCCTTTTAAAACTAGCTTTTCCTCTTTTTAGTTTTATTCTTCCCTCTTCTTAGTAACTTTCCACTTACTAAGGCTTTTCTTAGATCTTTTTCTTCCATCTAATAAAATCTATTTTATTTTATTTTTCTCCAAGGATTTATAAGGAATTTTGGGAAAATCTTAGAATCTAGTCCATCCCCATGGATTTGAATTCCTGGTCTCCATTCACTCTATATTTATACCATGATATTATTTCCACATTTATATATTAATTTCCACACTTAATATATATTTACATATTTTATTTCTAAACTCGCCCTGGCCTTTATGTGTATTCTCTATTTATAGAATGTCAAGAATAGGGATATTACATAGTCACCTCTAAAACAAAATACCATCCTCGGTGTTTTCCAATCTATCTGTTTAATTATTAAATAGTGATGATTGTTTTTCTTTCATCATATCTTCCTCCTCCCAAGTACAAATTGTTTTCCCTACACTTTTACTCCGACTATTGTTTTATCTGGATGAAAGTTCATTTATTTTTCCATGTGTACCAAAGTCCAATCAATCATGCGAGCAGGTTCATGTACATAAAATTTTCAATAATGAAATATGAAATAATTTTTTATAGGACGAAGTAGAGTGATTTTATACTCTCACTCCAACCCTCATGGCCCCGCAATTTTAAGGTGTTTCTCAACATAATTTTTGGCGTGCAATAATATCCTTCTGAAGTAAATCCTTATATATGCATCTCCAATTTCAAATTCTCTGTGAATTCTTTCATAACTCTTCGAAGGAGCTGGATTTACTTTAATATTTTGATGACTTCTTTCTACAATTTGTCCTTCTGCTAACTCCAAATAAGTGAAGTATGGCCCTTTTTCTTTTTATTTTCCATATGAGGCTTTTGATTGACTTTTATCGTTGTATGTTTGATACTTGTTTTTGTGTGCAGTTTCTATTAATACAAAAAGTCTCCTCGGCTATTGGATTTGATGTATTTCATACTTATACAGTATGTCTGCAATTAATTGTTGTGTTTGTCTATCTATAAGAGGATAGTAGACTGCACCGCAGTTCAGATTTGTCCCTCTCGTCCTCCAAATAGGATTTTAAAAAAGCATATGCACTTGTGACATCTCTATCAGAGAAATCAATTTTGTGATTTTATGGAGTTAATGTTTTTTTTTTTTATCTTTTGGTCACTTGTGATGTGCCAACAGTGGATTGCAAAGGAAAAAATGTACTGTTTTAGTTAGAGTTTCCATTATTCCCGCAATTTCATCATGTTGTTACTTAGTACTTAGTAGTCCTGACTTAAATTCCATTGATACCACTTCTTTCTTTTATTTTCAATTAAAGAGGGAATTTAATGTACTAGCATGATACTAAAGTTCTACTTTACCTTTTTAACTTTTCAACCATTGTGCCGAGTGTTTTTTTTTCTACCTCCTTCTTCATCCCTAGTCAAAGTATAATTATTTTTTTTCAAGGTTATTATTATCTTGTTATACCTAGATGACCTGCATAACGTCTCTGGTGCTACTCTGATGGTATTCATCTACTATTTCACCTTATTGAAATCTTATATATTAAGGGTTTTTCAACAATTCTCCTTGCATTTGTTCTCCCATTTTAATTCTTACACTACTACCTATAGGTTTCAGAATTTGATGAGTCTGTCTACTTACAGATCAATAATTCAGTTTTCTTTTCTTGTTATTTTTTATTTTTATATCAAATTTATCATGGAAATTTGCCACCTTGTTTATTTTGGATTTCACTTTATTTTAATAAAGGAATATTTATGATATGTTATCACTAAATTTAATTTTCTCTCAGCCTTTCTATACTATTTTTCAATATACACCACCACTCCTTTGCTGAATCAGTAAGTTTCAATGTAGTACTAAATTTTTGTTTCAGTTGTTCCAAGTAATTTGGCACTTAGTTTTCCAATCAAGTTTACCTTCTCCTTTTTCAGCAATGCACAAAATCCTTTTCCAATTTTATTGTGTCTTGGGTTTATGTGAAACTCACATTGGATGAGTTTTTCATGTAGTTAGAATTCTCTAAGGATTTGCAACACTATGCTAAGATGTCCTTGGTGTTGTTATCCTTTTTATGGATCATACCAGAACATCCTTTATGAACACTCATGCAAACTTTTTCAACTGTTTCGGTAGTATAAATGTAGGATTGTAATATGGTTTTTGTAAGTTCAAAGGTTAAATTCTCAACCTTATAATGTCCTTATCCAATTCAGAAGATTGCCTTTATAATTATTTTCTTCTTATTTGATCAAAAATTATCCTCTGTTTTTGGAATAGGTACCCAGTTTTTGGTTGCTAACTAGTTTAATTGTCTAAATATATAGACATCCAGAAGGTGTTATCCTTATTTTTGGCAACCAACATTAGTGTTTCCCTCCCAGAGAAATTCTTGGTTTAATATACTTCTTATATATTTGTTATCAAAGTTTCAGTTCTTATTTTTCAAGAGAATTCACTCTATACATCCTTGAATTTTGTTTTTTAGAATTACACTTCTGGATTTCTTAATTGTAGATAAGTATTCCGCAAACTCATTCATATTGGTCGTCCCAATTCCCCAACTTGGGTAGCATACTTGGAAGTTTATTTCTTGTTGTCCACTCTTGTTGTAATGTAAAAATTTGTTTAATGGTCATTAGTTTTTTTTTCCATTTACTGTAACACATTTTCCTATTTACTTAATGCAAGTACCTACTATTCAAGCAATTCACTATTACTTTGTGTTGTTTCGTTCAATCCATTTCCACTAGAAGATCATACAAATCTATAGGGAGAATGTTTGATTGGAATTATATACCATTTTCTTCTATTTTTTCAGATAATTTAGTTAGTTGATGAGTGACCTTCTTCTTTGTTCCTGAAATTTTCTATACCAACCAAGAGGATTAACATTTTTCTTGTTTTCAAACTACCTTTTCCACTTTCTTGAGGTTGATACAATTTAAATTTGCTACTAAATGAAGTAAAACAAACACAGATTGGTCAGAATTTCTACCTGCAATTTCAATAATTTCTAACTAATTTTCAGTTTGTCTGTATGTTGCTTCTGTTATATTTCCAGCTAATCGATCGGGTCATTTTATCGCTGGTAACACAATCGTGTTTTTTGACTTAGCCGTTTAGAATTGTCACCTTCATTTCTGTCTTTTAAGATGTGGTTTTGACAGTTCAAAATTCATTGTACTTTGGCCTTTTATCCCCTGATGTAAGGCACATATTAAAGAAATTTTGTGAATTTCATCACAATTTTGTCTATAGTGAGTTGTCATGCCTTAGCTCATACTTTTTTTCTTTACTCTGTCGTCATAATACCTCTTACTAAGGTATCGAGACTTGAATTTCTCTCGAAATTTTTCTCATGACATCTTTTTTTCATTAACTTAGTGTAAAATTTTGGTCTCTTACATCAAAATGTGGCTTTGTCTTACCATTGGTAACCCACCAATATTACTTTCAGATTTCTTCTGTATTCATATACTTGGAAGTAATTTTTCCTCTTTAGGAGTCAAGTTTCTACATCCCTTTCCTTCTCTTATTTAAGGGCTAGAGACTTAATTTAATTTCAAAATTCTCCTTGCAACTCCCTTTTCTTCTACTCTTTAAGCAGTTTCTTCTCCACTCTCATACCTCTCTGAGTTGGGTTCTGTTTCATTTGAAAAATATAATTGGAGGTAATTTATTTACCAGCCTCTTTTTCTCAATACTACAACAAAATTTCATAGTTAGTCTTTAACTGGAATATTTATTGCTGCAGTGTTATTTTTAACATTTGAGCATTTGGATCGGGTAGGGCCCCCTCCACCCCCCAGATCTATGTACAACTCTTCTCCGTCATTTCATGACAACAACTATAAAAATTCTCCACTTCAATCACTGTACATAGAATTAAATTAGTATTCACAAAAAATAAATAATTAATTAATTAATTAAAAAATAAAAATAAAAATTATTTAGATTTTTTAACACAGCAAAATTTCTTTCCCTGTGTTGGGACACATAAGCCCAGAGTTTTCAACATGGGCTCTGATACCATTTGTAACAACTCTCACTTACCTAGAATTTTTCTTTTCTTTTTACTACTATTTTTGGTCACGACAATTGTCCTCTCTTGACATACCCAATTCTGAAATAGTCTATTCTTATTTTTAACTTTGAATTGACTATTTATTCACTTGTTCTAGTCTCCAGAACTTGCTCATTTTCCAATTTATTTAGAATTATTGTTACCTTGTCATTAAATTTTCTACATTCTTTAGTCCAAGTACTTTAGTCATACATGTCCCCCGTCATGTATGCTAACATCTCTACCATCACTTTTATGCTAACTTGCATTTTTTTTTGTTCCATATATCCTTTATTTCCATTATTCCACTTAATAATGTAATAAGTTACCATTGTTATATCAATTTAAAAAATCTTACATATTCTCTTACTCAAGTTATAATCTACTAATTATAACTTTTCCATTTATTAATTCTATTATTTGAATAATTATTATTATCCTCCCATAATTTATTATTTGTTGGTGGTATAAGATATATATATATATATATCCCACCTCATGATTTTTCCTCTAACAAACTCACCCAAACAATTTATATTACGACACTAAATTTTACACCTTTCACCTCATTCAACTCATAACTATCATTCATATTAAAAAGTTCAACTTACCATTCAGTGATTTCTTTTCTCAATCTTTCTTGGGCTTTATCTTCACATGGGCTCTGATACCATGTTAATTTTAGATAAAAATGGTATGTCTATTCTTTCGAGAAATTTACTTCAATATTTCTTATAAGCCCAATATTAATTTTCAAATTAGCAGTCACATTAACTTGATAGTAAATGTAGATATAACATAAACAATAATCAGAAGACAATCCAAGACAAGAGGACACACTATTGGGTGGATGCCAGGGAAAAACCCCAATTTGGGGAAAACCCTTTGATCAAATCTTCCTATTATTCCTTAAAATTTCAGGAGAGAGAGAGAGAGAGAGATTACTTAATACAAAATTCACTTACCTGATCTCTGTCAAAACAATCCATTCAAACAATAGTCAACAGGATGCCCTAACCATAAATTCAATTCTGGTCAAACCAACATAAATATGTCTCTAAATAAGCTCGGCCAAACCCAGTCAATGCAGTCTCCAAAGACAATCAAATTCAACCCAGACCATCTCTTAAAATCACAATCAAATTTGGTAAATGCAAAGTCAACGTTGTGGTCAAAGGGTCTACGGTCAATGTTGGTCATCCTACTCCAATTGCCTCAGTTTTTGTGCCAAAATATGCATCCTAATGAGAGTGAAGTAATTTCATAAAAATCGCAGTAAAAATAGTGATGCTGGCCCTTGATCAAGCTGGTCAACTCTGTTGAAAATTTCCCAAAAATAGTGCTACGATTTTTGCCTGAAATATTCAATCCCCCTTGCCACACATGTGAAGAGAAGTTGTTCCTTGTACTGTGCACACATTCTATACGTCAACATGCAATTTTTGTTTCTTTATTTTAAGTTTTACTTAATGTAATCTTTCTTTTAATTTTACACTTTCTTATTTTATTCCATTTTACTTTTTGTTAACTTTACTTATTTTGCTATTTCTATATATTTTTATTTTGAACTCCAGTTTATTATTTACTATTTTATTTTATTTTTTATTATTATTCTATTTATTATTTATTATGCATTTACTATTATTGACTTATTATTTATTTACTATTTATTTTATAATATAATATAATATAATATTATTTATTATTTATTATTTTTATTATTATTAGGGGAAATTACATACTCCCCCTCTTTAAGGAACTCTGTCCTTAAGTTAAGTTGAATCATTTAACATTTTATTTATTTAGTTATTTATTACTTCACGTTTTCCCAACACCCTTTGCTGAACTAGTATAACCAGCAGGCATCAAAAGTTTCCACAACACCTGAGAAATATTAAAGACTATTTGTCCTTTTTCCTACTTTCAGAACTAGGAATAAGCCTCATCAGTTTGTACCATAGCCCAAGGCTAGCCCCAAGGCTCGTGCTCGAATGAGACCTCAGCTACCCCAAGGTAGACACTCGACTCAGTACTCCATGCAATAGTACTCTAGGCACCTCAGAAGGCTAGCCCACTCCCTCCACACTCAATAAGGTTCACAACCCAGGCATCGAAGTCCTTACACCCCCACCAGAATTCAGAATCCCAATCCAATACCAGTCACTTGGCCTACAATATTAGGAACTTGGCCTCCTCAAGATGGTCCCATAGCCCGTCAAGAGCTATACAAGAAAAGGGAACCACTGGCATATGTAATGTTGATTGAGTTTGTCCCCAATCCATATGCTATTACATATTCTCCCTCATAGGTATGGGCTCCCATGATGTTATCAAATAAATTGCCCCTCTCGGCCCATTTGTGGAGTTCTTGTTAGTCACGACATCTCAACATGCATCCAATGCATTAGTTATAGTCATAAAATCACAAAAAAATAATCCACATGCCAACTCTTGCATGCCATCATGATAACATAACATCATTTCTAATCACAACATTTTGAATAGTAAAGAACTACATGCTCACACATTTCATAAAATCTGCATGCAAATACCACATGCTTCACCTTATGAAATACCATCATAAGGTATAACATCAACATGTTTTGATCAAATATATATCATGACATTACATAATAAACTAACTACATGTCAATATAACCTCACATTAAAACATCATATTTCCTATGCCACATTATGCATATCATATTCATCATGAGCATATAACATCATTATCATTACAAACCAAATGTTCATCATTATCCTCATACCACCATATCATGAAACGTCATCAATATGAGAATCATATCAATACTTATCAAATATAGAACAATAATACACTAAAATCATTCTTATCATGATTAATAGGAAAATCAATTTCATTTGCTTGTATAAACATTGAATACCTATTATGAACTAAGATTATTCAACATCAATATAGGATATATGTTATCTCATTAGAACTATTAGTGTCATATTTTCATCAAGATACCAATTACTTTTCAATAATCATTTCTTGTTCTTGGGTGAAAATGTGAAGCTGGGTTACACATTTTGCCCTTTTTTGAGAAAAAAATTTCATTTTTTTAGGTTCTTCAACTTTCTGCAAACTATAACAATTTTTCTGTGTAGAATTTCATTTTGCGATAAAAATAAAAGTTGTGAGAAATTTTGTTAGCTTTCTATTACTTATTTTTTGAAATTTTTTTATGTAGATTTGATATGTCAACTTAGCGTTTCTTTGAGTGTGTTTTTCTTAACAATCAAAGGATTCATAAGAAGTCATGTTATGTCGCAATGCTGTATTCATTGAAAATTTATGTTTTTGAAAAAACAAAATGTGTTACAACAATCTAGACAGAGTCTACTTTGTTTTCGTCATATTTACAAAGCCAATGGATGCATATCATAATTACTAGAAATTTTTGAACTGGTCCAATACGAAAAACTGCGTATTTTGGATATGTTTCGTGTGGCAACAAATTTCTTAACATGTAAGTTATAAACTAAAAATATAAAAGCTACCCATTAGAGTCAACGGACCAATGTAATGCCCCATAATTTTTTCAATTTTTTTTACAATGTATTTTGGGAGATACAAAATTTTGATTTCACTGAATCACAATGACCCTCAGAAATTTTTTGCACTCATTTTATTAGAAAAATAATTAAAATTAATAAACGTTTACGAAATTCCATAAAAGTTATATTTCCTGAAAGTAGATTCAATTCTGAAAATGTTTGTCTTGGTTCCGACAGTTAATTAACAACCTTTCATGGAGTTTAATCAGTCCAAAGTTGCAGAACCGTTTTCAGAGCCTGGTTTTTGCGTAATTGGTGACGCGTTAGTTCAGCCAAACTTTTAGTCCAAGTTCGGCCGAACTATGTTTTCCGTTTATGAGTCGCTAAATCTAACGCCTTAATAGTTCGGCCGAACTATTGTGTAAATCTCCATCGGCCAAAAAGTTTTGTGGAGTCCCCTACAAAAAACACATTTCGCGTCAATATAAATTGCCACGAAATGATTCACAATTTTCGCACATTTCGCACTTCATCTCATTTTACAAAGACTTGGTTTGGGTTCAAAAACTTTTCTTCAAAGTTTGGGTTTAAAGAACTTTTTTGGAAGACATTTTTTGGAGGCGGTGTGATTTTTCTTGGAGGTATGTACGTGTTTTGTGTTGAAATAAATCTTTTGAGCTTCTTTGTTCAAAAACTTTTCTTCAAAGTTTGGGTTTAAAGAATTGGGTTTAAGAGCATTTCTTGTAAGCAAATTGATTTTACAATTTTGGATTTAAAGAATTTTTTTGGAAGACATTTCTTGGAGGCGGCGTGATTTTTCTTGGAGGTATGTACGTGTTTTGTGTTGAAGTACGTGTTTTGTGTTTTTTAAAGTGTGTGTTTTGGATTGGATTACGTATTTTTTACAAAAAATTTACACTGAATTTTTTTTAAGATTTTTTTAAATTAAATCTTTTGTGATATTTTTTGTAATTGAGTTATTGTCTAATTTTTTGAAGGAAATTTTTTGAACCTCATACCCTATTATCATGGGAAATCGAAGAACTTGTGTGAGAAAATATGATCGAAAAAGAGACCCGGAGGAACGTAGAGAAGAGACGAGACAATATCGCAAAAGAAAGTTAGAAGCCCTCTCAAATATTGAAGAGGAAAATCAACCTCAAGAAGAAATTGAAGCAGGTATGTAAATGTAAATATTACATGATCTATTGATATATATTTAAAATTTTCCTAATGTAAAATGTGAAGCTTAATTTTTATTTGATGAACTAGTTTGAAAAATATTTTGTTTGATGTAAACAGACAGAGATACTCCTCAAAATATCGAAGAAGAAAATCAACCTCAAGCAGAAATTGAAGCAGGTATGTAAATGTAAATATTATGATCTATTAATATATTTTTAAAGTTTTCCCAATGTAAAATGTGAAGCTTAATTTTTATTTGATGAACTAGTCTGAAAAATATTTTGTTTGATGTAAACAGACATAGATACTCCTCAAAATATTGAAGAAGAAAATCAACCTCAAGCAGAAATTGAATCGGGTATGTAAATGTAAATATTATGATCTATTGATATATTTAAAATTTTCCTAATATTTATTGACATATTTATTAATTTAGTTATTTATTGAATATGTACTATTTTTTCGAATATGTACAGATGAAATCACTATCGATAATGAGATGTTAGAAAATGTCGACACTCACACATATGGAGATAAAAAACCTGACTATGTTATACGATATCGTGTCGATAAAATTTTGGAAATGTTTTTCAAAACTGAGCAAGTGACAGCTCAAGCTCAAATGTTGAAAGGTATCCTATCATCAAGGAAATTAAAAGAAGCGACGACACTATTGGGTATTCGAAAATCAACCAAAGATAAAAAAATGAAAGAAGAGGTGATAAAAATATGAGTAGTGCTATAGAGTCAATTAAGAGATCTAGAGATAAAGATGTTTCAAATATACGTAGAGGAATACAAATGGCAATGGTTTCACCAAGTACTCAAGAGAATCGTTTGAATCTAACATCTATGGCACGAGCACCGGGAACCTCGCGAAA
The DNA here is from genome assembly GCA_034641835.2 of Pinus albicaulis. NCBI lineage: Eukaryota > Viridiplantae > Streptophyta > Pinopsida > Pinales > Pinaceae > Pinus > Pinus albicaulis. The sequence continues at coordinate 2,728,102 of MU968493.1, read as the reverse complement.
AACTCTGCACAAACATCGAAAATTTCGACTGCAAATAGACGTAAATGATGAACTCGCTTGTTGGAGAGCTATTTGTAGGCAACCATACAAAGATAGACTTGGAGAAGATGTTAAAAAATAATATATGAATATTGGAAGAACAATTCGCGTGTTTCACCGATTGCAAGACATGTGATGCAAAGAAGATTAGCATGAAATCAATACGAAGAACATCAAAAACATCTCTTGGAAACCACTCAAATAGAGTTATTCAACACGTTCAAAGAAGAGAATCGTCAAATTAAAGTTTCACTCAATGCTTTTGTTCAACAAAAACCATGGTATGTAAAACCTATCACCGTACGCGACACTTGTTGTTGTCGTTATCATGTGGAATTTGAGTTATATTATGACACATTCCTTGATTTCGGTAGAACATTATGGAAAGATTCACCTCCTCCTTCCACTATCCGTGATTTCATATCTCAAATTATATGTGAAAGAGAAAGTGATGAACTATTTTACAAAAAGAAATGTGTTGGTGGTAAAAAATGCGATGATTGTGGAAATTTGACTAAATTTCAAAACAAATATCATATTGATATAAATGATCAATCATTGTCCAACATGAAAGTGAAATGGAAGAGATATGAATATATCGGTACATCGATTCAAGGTGCATATAGTGTTAAAAGAATCGAATTACAAGAAGACAAAATTTTTCTGATAGACTTTTTGAGAAAGTTTGAGGCAGAAATTTACAAATACACCAAGCATTCCCATAGAGCTCGATGGCAAGACTTGTAATTCAAAAAATCTCGTGAATTTTTTCCACCAGGGACCATTTTGTCAGTGATTGATTTTGCAGAAAACTACACATTTGTTCCACAAAAAGAAATTCAGAGTGAATACTATCACTCTGACCAAGTCTCCATGCTCGTCCATATTCTATATAGACATGCTAAACAAAATGTCGATCATATAGAAAGCACGAGTGAAAATCGACATATCATTAAATAATATCACTTTTATATCAGTGACGATCGTACACATGATACATGTTTTGTACAACATTGTTTTGGAAGAATTTATGATGAATTGAAAAATCGTGGAATAACATTCAATGAACATTGGATATGGTCAGACGGATGCGCAGGTCAATTCAAATCTGCACGATCATTTTTTTGGTTGTGTTGTCTTCATAAGAAAACATGCATTAAACATTGTTGGAATTTCTTTGAGACTGGCCATGGAAAAGGAGAACATGACGGTGCAGGAGCATGCATAAAACGAGTACTTCAAAGATATCAAATGAACCACTCTGCACGTCGACTTGTGAACGTCGAAGAAGTTGTTCAATGGTGCATCGCTGCTCTAAGCCATGAGAAAAACCCATCAGAGAAGTGCGAAGGTACATTCAATTTAATTTATATTGGAAATCTAATTTTAAACATTGTACATTTATCATGCAATGATTATTTTTAATTGTATTTTGATATCATATTTACAAATTCTTTTTCTAATTTTCCATATAAAGGTTTTTCTGGCATATTGGAATCGGAGACGTAGATATATCAATTGGAAATGACGTTGAAACAATAAAAGGGACTCGAAAATTGCATTCAATTCAAACAAAGTTGTCCACAAATGTGTTTGCATTGGATAAAAGAAAATATTCTTGTTTTTGTGATGTTTGCATAGACAACACAAAATCCAATGACGTTTATGAAAACAAAATGTATGTGAACGATTGGAAACATACAGAGCTAAATACAAAGGGAAAAATGTCTGTTGCAATGTTTGAAGAAATGCAATCAGAGGAAACTACAATATCATCCGATGGTGATCGAGTTTCTGATCTTGTTAGAGAAGGTAACATTTGAATTACTTTCTAATGATTTAAAGATCTAGAAATAAATTTAAATATGCACAATTAAATGTTAAATTTATTTTATTGTGCAGGAGATGTTTTTGCTGTAATTGCACCTATTGACAACGATGAAAATGTGAAGTATTATTTGATGCGTTGCACTGAATGAAAAATTAAATTATTACAAGACTATAATGATCACGGATTTCAGTATGACAGAGGGTCTATTATACTGAAAGGTTATTTTTTCAGACAAACTCATCAAAGTGGAGACTTTGTTTACTTTGAAGACTATGAACCCGATTCCATAAGTTGTCAATATAGTCACTTGGTGTGTGCAGCACACATAAAGTTGATAGAAGTTCAATCAAAGAAAAAATCGAAAATTAAGAAATGGAAAATGTCAAAATCCGATCATGAACGGATTATTGAGGATGGAATTCCATTAGAATTTTTTTGAGTGAAGTGTCCAACAATTTATTATCTTTGGATTAAATATGTTTTAAAACTTCCAGTACTCAACTAAAAATTGAGCTGCTTATGTTATTTGTGATTTCCACATGTTACAAATTGTTTGGGTACAAGCACGTGCTCTAGTATCAACTGAAAGTAGTTTTTCTATACATGTGCATTGATTAAAAATGTTATATGTATTGGATATATATATATATATATATTCTAGAATGAAATTAATTGTTCTTGTATATTAATTGTTCTTGTATATGTTTTCCGACCGTATGGTACAAATTATTTCACTTTATTTTGTAAGGTCAGATTCGGTCCCCATATGGCCTAGCCTCCAAGGGATGAGATAACAAGTGGTTGTCCCCACTTGCCCGAATCTCAGCTTTTAAGTACAATTTTACCGTTTATGGCAGGCATCTTACATGATGTCCTAGCCAAGGATAGATTCTCTGTTTCCGTTCGTAAAAGTCGTCACCGAATGACCCGTCTCGAACTTCGTAGTAAACACCACACTTATCTCTCGCTTCAATAATAGGTTTAAGCACAGCAACACAAAAATCGTTCTACATTGTCAATAATTTTGTGCGCTTACACTGAAATCAATGAACACTATTAATCCAATGACTTTACAAGTAATGTACCATCATACATGCAATTATATCAAATTAGAAATCAACATATACAATGAAATCAATGGAGATTGTCTTGTTACAAGTAACATAATTTCAATTTACCATATGTGAAAATGTAGGTTGAAACCATCCAAAACTTTAAGTTGTAGATTGAAACCATCCAAAACCTTAAGTTTTAAAACCCTTTTGATTATATATTGTGCAACATTAAAACATTAAAAATTTAAAGTTCATTAAATATCACATGAAAAATGTAGATTGAAACCATCCAAAAATCGAGTTTTAAAAACTTCACATGCCATGCCAATTATAATTCAACTATCCAACAAAAACATTTAACAAATTAAATATCACATGCCAAAGTTGTTTCAAGTTTCCGGTAAAAGTTGTCACCGAATGACCTACTAGGATATTATAAATACTAACTTTGTAAGATCATTTGGCATTCGGAAAAATTCGAAAATCTTAGACTGTCAATCAATTTAAAGTATCATTCACCCTAGGGAGTGTAAAATATTCAATGTAGGTTGGTGACGATGCTCACTCCTAGCTTGAAGCAGCTCCAATGACCAATTCTTTAATGAATTCCAATGCACTAGACTATTCTTTAATCAATTACAAATAGCATTTATTGTGATCAATCTTAAACTATTCTCTTCTTCTATTCTTATTGTCACCCTTATTAGTTTTTTCATCTTTCCGTATCGATTATATTAAAAAGAAAGTATAAATCATAAATCATAAACCATTTAAATATTTAAATAGCTCGAACTCTTGTAGTAAACACTGGATACCGGTTTAATTATTATAACACAAAAATTGTTCTACATTGTCAATAGTTTTTTGCGCTTACACTGAAATCAATGAACACTATTAATCCAATGACTTTACAAGTAATGTACCATCATACATGCAATTATATCAAATCAAAAATCAACATATATACAATGAAATCAATGGGGATTGTCTTGTTACAAGTAACATTTCAATTTACCACATGTGCAAATGTAGGTTGAAACCATCAAGAACTTTAAGTTTTAAAACCCTTTTGATTATATATTGTGCAACATTAAAACATTAAAAATTTAAAGTTCATTAAATATCACATGCAAAATGTAGATTGAAACCATCCAAAACTTGAGTTGTAAAAACTTCACATGCCATGCCAATTATAATTCAACTATCCAACAAAAATATTTAACATTAAATATCACATGCACCAAATGTAGTTCAGATGACAACATTACTTCACATTCACATGCCAAAAGTACTAAAACCATCCAAAAATTAAATAAAACAAATTATATAATAACAATGTAATAAAATATGTCCAAAAATTTTAAATCTCACTTGAGTATCAAACTGTATCAAGTTTAACAAATTTTAAAACCATCTAAATTTTGAAATCAAATCTACTGTAAATCATGTCCATCAAATGGAGGATCTAGCGTCTGGGTCTCAGTCCGCGCCCTATCCCGTGAATAGGAAACCTACATACACAATGCACATGTACTTGAACATTAAAATTTGAAGTTTTAAAAATGAATGAGAATATATATATCTAGAACTTCATGTAAAAAACAAAATATTTAACAAAAAAATCATGCAATACCTTGGAAGGTTCCCTCTCCATTTGATTAACAGGTTCTGCCATAGAAACATCTGCAGTGGTAAACTGTACAATATACATGTACAGTTATATATATATAAATAAAATTTATATAAATTAAAAACTTTCAAATGAAAATGCACGTGTACATATATAAACTTATTTTCAATAATATTAAAAAAGGAACTAAAGACAACTTGTTCAAATGCTGTGGATGTTCCTATCTCCGTCGCTAGAGTCCCAGGATTAAAAAAATCTTCTATAGGAACCTAAATTCAAAATTTTTTAAATAACTCAAAATATAGATCTCAAAATATATATCTCAATTTTTAATGGAACTTTTTGACGTAGAATATATATATATATATATATATATTTAACTTTTAAACATAAATTTTAAACTTGTGAAAAATTGTCCATACTCGTGGCTCATCTCCCAATGAAGTAGAAGGTATATCTCCTAAGGAAGAAGAAGGCACCGCCATCCCAAAAACATCAAACGGAATCGGTACCTGTTAAAACATTTTATCAAATTATATATATATATATATACATACATGTACATGTGTGGCAACAATTATTTATTTTAGAGTCACTTAAAAAACACTAACATACATGTGCCAACATATCATGATGGTCAAGCCCATCTGCATCGTTTGAACCGGAAGTCCCGAACGTAATATTAACATTTTCATCACACATCATCCCTGAGAACTGCAAATGGTGTTTTAACATATAATCATACATTAAATTAGATTAATGTACACATACAAATAAATGTATACATGTACATACACATGTATTTATTACAAATTGTACACATGTATATGTAAAAATAATTTCAAACCCTCAAGTCACTAACACATACCGTTCTGGTGCCCTCTTCCTCATGAAAAATTAGGTCTTGCAGACCATTGCGACAATTTATTGCATATGTTCGGAGATCTTCAACATCCATGTTGTAAATCTCCTCATCTGTACGATAAACAAAATTGGCACGTGCATTTTCATGTGCTCTTTGTCGATTTAAAAAAAGATCGACTCCACTCAATCCGCTCTGAACATTGTCGATCATAACATCTCTTGCTTCTCGACTTATTTGGGAAGTCGCATCCAACTCTGATTGCAGAGTTTCGACTCGAAACAGTCGACTCACCAATGGCGGCTCAGGGCGAGGCAACTCCACATCTCGCTTAGCGCCCTTACGTTGACATAATCGACCTCTCCCCGGGCCAAAAAATTCTGAAGAAAGGTCATTATAGTCGGGTTTCATACCCAAAAAAAATTCTGCATAGAACATCTGTGCAAAATAAACAGGAACCTCATCGTTCCATGGAAGCATTCCAAAGGCCACAAGATGTCGATTATAAAAATAAGCAGCTTTGTCTGGGTGCTTGAAATACTGCACCTTCAACATTTTTCTTTTTGGCCCTTCCTTATAATTAAACATTGACTTAGCATCTGCTCTTGTAACTCTTTGTTTTATGTCCTGCCATTTATCGGGACCTATCACTGTTTCTTTTCTCTTTCTCATCAGTTCTACAAACGAATCAGTGGTTGGCCCCAAATTTTTGTACACATTTACCATTTCACTCAATGAATGTATAACTATTTCGAGGCTTCGTCTACTCTCAGTAGGTAGAGGCAAAACCTCGAGATCTCTTTGCAATTTTGCATGAAGGCTTTGACACCTTTGTAAGGTGCATTTCGCCATGTTCGTTTCCCATGGTATATCAGTAATCTCAGCCGGATAAGTTGTGCTGGGTTGACAACCTTCTTCTTGAATGTAGCGCGCTGCCCTGCGTCTATTTTGACCACTGGCTCGAACATTTTCAGCCTCTGCATCAATATATATAAAATTTCGTATATTATAAAAAACACGTGTAAAAAAAGTTGTACAAATTTAATGAAAAAATATTGAAATTGATGGCAACCTTGATGTTGTTGGTTAACATCATCTCCAACATGACCCTACTGAGAACCAACCCCAGAATGACGCTGCTGAGAACCAGACCCACAGTGACCCTGTTGAGAACCAGCAGCCGTTGATTGGCCTTCGGGGGAATAAATATCACCCCCTTCCCGCAACCTGCTACCACTCATACCTCGACCGGTTGAACCTCGGCCACGCTCCATGGATGGAGTAGAAACCCTTCTCCTCTTGCCTCCTAAAAATTAAAATATGAAACTTATTAACAAGTAATTTCACTCACAAAGTTAATAAAAAAATCAATTCCATATGTACACACATGTATGGAGATTTAATATTATATTTAAATACCGTGAACATCCTCTGATCCCTGAACCTCCATATGCGATTCGGCTGATCTTCGTCTTTCATCCTCCATGATATATATCTATTGTTCGACATTCACAAAATAGATTTCAAAAAATCAATTTGTAATTTAGTGTACACAAATTATGTAGAACACAACTTTCAAAGCAATAATTGATCATGTGTGAAACTAAATTTAATCGAAAAAGATATTATAAAAATTGATAAGTTCACCAAATTGCGCTTTACATGGTGGGAGCACACTTGGTATAAAATTTACTACTTATACACTTTAGTTTGTGGAAGAAATGACACACGTACATAGTTTACCTTAAATTTGTTGTGTTTTACGGATATTAAAATGAAGAACTTCTATTTAGATCCATTCCAGAGATTGACTGTAGGGACATTTACTAGATATGTCACCTTTCATAAAAGATGAGATCCAGAGGCTACCTGGCCCTTTACAGACTCTGCCTATAGAACTTGTAGAAGTAAACACTATAGGCATTAACAATATCAAAGAACGTTTTCATGCTCAGACATGGGAATGTGTCTCTTTCCCTACGCAAAAAAATAGTTCAAGGTAGTTAATCTTCATAGACATGTCATCAAGCAAGTCAATGTGATCATCCCCAACTTAATTTTTATGAAATTAGGCTTGGAATCTCATTTTAGAGCTCAAATTTTTAGGAAGGATTTAAGTATCCACCTTTCAAGAATCACTAGAAGAGGTTGGTGTACTAAATGTATTTCTTGGGAGGTAGATTGGCATATGGACTTTTGGTAGCTAGAACTTTTCCAAATAAGTGAATGTATTTGAAAACCAAACCTCTAGTTTATTTTGGTCTAAACAAGGTCTAGAATTTGAAAATTGAATTCCCTCTTTCTTCCTCTTACATGTCCAATGATCGAAATCTGGATTGAGGGAAAAAAATTTCCTAAATAAAAATTTTGCATTTTATTTGTACAAGAGTTTTTAAAAGCTAATTAACTCGTAAATTTCTCACAAAATACACTTAAATCTTGACACAAACCCCTTCCCACTAGAGGAATAAGGTCCAAATTTTTGATGAAAATGTGCTATGAAAGTAAAGGGTTAAAGGAAACCATGTACAAGGCATAGTTGAGCCAAATGTTGTTGAGGAAGGGCCTAATTATTTGGGTCTTGGTTATGGAAAACATGGAGAATGCTCAAAAGCCAAGGAGGCACATGAAGCTGTTCCAAGAAGGAATTTTATTTCGTGTTCATTACCTCAAGCTTGTGAAGTTTGTGTTCATGATGAATGGAAAAGTTTGACACCCACTTTGCAAGAAGATGTTAATAAACATGCAACTAATGAGAATGTAAAAGAAGAGGATGTTTAAAGCTCTATCTAGTCATTGAATTCATTGCTAGTATTCAAAGGAGAGCCACTACCTCATCAAATTCACCTCCTCCTTAGAATTTGGCACTTAGAATTTCCATAACGCTTATAACCCCATCCTTACAATTTTTATAATTTCCATGATGAGACATTTGAATTTCCTTCCCCATATTTCTTGTTAATGATTATAACCTTAAAATGGCTAGTATTGGTTTGTCATCATCATCTCAAAATGACCTGGCAGATGAAAAGTTACCATGTCAATCATCATCACTTCACACCATCTCATACATGACCCCTTCTACATATTATATTCATGAATTTTTGGCATGTCATCCTCTCTACCTATCCCATGAATGATTGTGACAGCAGGTGAGTAAAATACAATTTATAAGCAGAGGATAGTTTCTAGTTTGTCCTCCTCCATCCGCCCCATAGCTAGTGATTTCTCAAATTTCCACTTCCAACTTTCTATTCTCGAAATTCATTAGCAGCTAATTTTATCGATAGCCACACCACACCTAGAAGTTAAAGAAATTATCATATACACTACTACATTAATGAACTCTACGTTGCTTGTTATTGTAAAGTCCAATAAAAAACAATGTTAATTGAGTTTAGTAGTGTATATAACAATTTCTTTGACTTCCAGGTGTGTTGTGACTATTAGTAGAATTAACTACCAAAATGAATCTCCAAAATAAAATGTTGGAAGAGAAAAAATAGGCAATCACTGGATATGGAGTGGGTGGAGGAGGACAAACTTATAGTGATCCCTTCCTTATCAAATTTCCTTTATTCACCTAATATCACAATCAATCATGGTCTAGATAGAAGGGATGACCTACCATAAATTCAATCATATAATGTGTAGAAGGGTCATATGTAGATGGTGTGAAACGATGATTACAAACATGGTACTTTTTCATCTACTAGGTCATTTTGAGATGATGATTACAAACCAGTGCTAGCCCATTAAAGGTTATAATCATTGGTGCCTAATGTGGGGTGGACAATTTAAATCAAGTTCGTATCAAAGTGCAATTTAGCTCATTTTAGTCAAGGTTAGTTAGAAGAATTAGCAATTGGTTTTTACCTTCAATTTCCTCTGAAAATGAATGTGTACGTGCTTTTGAGAGACATTAGAGGAATAAGGTCCAAATTTTTGATGAAAATGTGCTATGAAAGTAAAGGGTTTTAAAGGCAAGCATGTACAAGGCATAGTTGAGTACAAGACATAGTTGAGCCAAATGTTCTTCAGGAAGGGCCTAATTATTTGGGTCTTGGTTATGGAAAACATGGAAAATGCTCCAAAGCCAAGGAGGCACATGAAGTTGTTCCAAGAAGGAATTTTATTTCATGTTCATTACCTCAAGCTTGTGAAGTTTGTGTTCATGATGAATGGAACATGTACATAGTTTACCTTAAATTTGTTGTGTTTTACGGATATTAAAATGAAGAACTTCTATTTAGATCCATTCCAGAGATTGACTGTAGGGGCATTTACTAGATATGTCACTTTTCATAAAAGATGAGATCCAGAGGCTACCTGGCCCTTTACAAACTCTGCCTATAGAACTTGTAGAAGTAAACACTAGAGGCATTAACAATATCAAAGAACGTTTTCATGCTCATACATGGGAATGTGTCTCTTTCCCTACGCAAAAAAATAGTTCTTGAGGTAGTTAATCTTCATAGACATGTCATCAAGCAATTCAATGTGATCATCCCTCCTTCCCTCCCTTCTAAAATAATTATGTTTTGCGGGTCAGAAAGCCAAAATATGGAGACAATTATCACCAAATCCAACGTACGATTATGCATGATGGAGAATATCTAGCGCTTTCCCTTGTTAATATATTTAACAATCTCAATATTTATTTAAAAGTATCAATAGTATTTCGACGACATCACATTGTTCAAATCTCATGGTCGAAATACTATTGATACTTTTAAATAAATATTGAGATTATTAAATATATTAACAAGGGAAAGCGCTAGATATTCTCCATCATGCATAATCGTACGTTGGATTTGGTGATAATTGTCTCCATATTTTGGCTTTCTAACCCGCAAAACATAATTATTTTACAAGGGAGGGAAGGAGGGAGGGAGTTGTGGTTTTCGAGGGGAGGAGTCATTCAAAGGTTATGAAAGCGGTTCATTAACGAAGGCGCGTGTGACATGTATTTTCTTTAGTTTAAAGGTTCGACTCTCGAGCTCCACTCAAGTAGTTTTGTGTGACACGTATTTCTTTTGGTTTACATCTCGACTCTCGAGCTCCGGTCCAGTAGTTTTAGTTGTGATCTCCTAAAAGCTTTTATAGCAATATTTTTGTTAAGAAAATGGAGAACTATCTTCATGGGAGAGGTTAAGGAAGGGAAGTGAAGTGGTAGGAATTAAATTTCTCAAAAGAGGTGCAGGCTCAATTAAGCTTCACAAAATCTCATATGAGATAAATATGACTTCTATGTGACATTTGTATTGAATCATCTATTTGTTGTGTTATATGAACATAATTGGTGCGCATATCTAAAGAGTCCAAATGCTCATTCAAGACCATATATGTAATCCTCATCTAACTTAGCCAAGGATTTGCAATACTATATTTGAGTTGGCTAGCTCCATTTCAAGATATTATGGTTATCCAAGAGGGGATATAAAAAATGAAAAGAAGGATGTTGTTGTAGGTTATCCAAGTCGGACATAGAACTAGTGGAGAAACCTAAGGAAAACCTATGTTTCCAGGTCTAACCTTTGTAGAGGTTCCAGTACCTAAGAGTAAAATCCAGTTTGGGGCTGTTAAATTCTAACTGTACTGGTAATTGTGCTAGGGGGGAGAAATAGGATGTAATTTCCTCTTCTCACGGTTGGGAGTCTTGTTTTTCATGTGGATTCAACCAAACATATTGTACATATTAAAAGATGAATTTCGCTCTCCCAATCATTTCTAAATCACCTATATCACCAAGAAAACATGTTTTAAAAGAACATACTTTAGTATGGGAAAGACCTTAGGTTTCAAATATTACAAGAAGGTTTTTGATATCGTTGAGAGAATGTGGAAAATAGAATCCATAAACAAATTATTTTTCAAAACATATTACTTTCAAAGTATCACCAAGGAATGTACAAGGGTGTTCAATGAATTAACGCTATTTATTTAAATTCCATGGTGTATATCTTACTCATAATTTTAACAAATTATTAAATAATGATCAATGTGATTAGCGATTAGCTATGGCATGTGGCAAACACATTACTTTAAATGGAAAACCTTCCCTTGGTTCTATGAAGTGATGGTGATGCTTGTTGATTACATTTGGCCAACGCTAGCTTTCAAACAATCAGTTAAAAATTAAGATTTATATGGTAAGGTTTTTCTTTTGATAAAACCAATTATTTTTTGTGGAGTGAGGAACATACTTTTGGCATGTGTGGCTTCGAGGAATTTTAGGGAAACCATGTGTGGAAAGGGACCTACTGTTAAACTTCCACCATATCCCAACCGACATAAAAAGTGCCATGATTAAATACAATCTTTTCATATAAATGTTAGCAAGCCTTCCAAAACAGCTCATAGCTGGGTTGGTGGGGTATGACTGAACCCTATCAGAGAGTGTGGACCCTCTTAATGATGCAGGGTGAAACCTTTGGATTATTTGTGTACAAATGGTAAAAATTCAATTCATTGCAAGTTCAAGCATAGAATGTAGTAGAGATTGGTATTCTTCTATATATTTAGAATCGCTATTCTCCCTATAGAGAAGCCTAGAAGAGGAATAGGACTACTTAGGTGTCCATGAAAAGGAACGATAAAGGGTAGTGTCACAATCTCAATGATCCTAGGTAAACTAAAATGAAATTATTTATTGGCAGTATCATGACCTAAAGTGGACCAATAATAATATAAACATAGATGTATATCAGCAGGAATGAAAAGGCCAAGGGAAAAATTGCATGTGCTCATGCTGGCTCATTCAGCGTACCAATTTCTAGATATCAATATTTTATCCATATCCAACTGCCTGCCAACCATTACAAAAGGCTTCTTGGACACTCCTGATTCTTCAGGCTTTACCAGACCATTTGTTGGCACAGACTTGTTGGGTGCATATTGAAAGCTATAAGCTTTTAAGTACAGTTAATTTGCTCCCTTTCAGGCTCTATTTATGACAGTTTGCTATGAGACAAAGGATATCTGTTGCCATAACTCTAGTGGGCTTTCTTTTGAGCTTTTTTTCGCTGTATTTTCGGGTTCAGAATGTACCCACAAACCCGTTATTATGAAAAGGAAATTTACACTGCCAGTGTGAGATGGAGATGTTGTTACTGTTTTCAGAAGTTTGTAGCCATTCATTAATTACTTTCTAGGGTTCTGATCATTATAAAATAAGCTTTTAGGCCATTTCCTCTACATTGCAATCTGTTGTGTGGAGTTAGATTCTAATATTGTCAAAAGCATTTCTCTTTTGGGTACTTATTCTAATAACATATGCACATATAGATACTGTGATAGATGCAAGTAATAGCTGGGAATAAATCTAAACCATAAACCATAAAAACGTTTCCTCCCAGAAATCAATTAAAAAATAATCTACAGAAGATGTAGGAAATAAGAAGGCTCCCTCAAGCAAGAAAACATAAAAGACAATTATTCACCAGGTACACACATCAATTTTATGGTTAATGTTATCTTTGTAATGCGTTTGGTCATAAGGTTGTTGAATGCAAAATGAATGTAAAGAAAAGGAAAAATGACTCAAGAAAATACAAAAAACAATTTCGCCAATTCTTGGTCATACAAAGTGTTATTTATGTGATAACTTTGGCCACAAAGCCAATTATTGCAAGTTTCCATATACTTTAAATAAATTTAAACAAAATATGGAAGCAACCCCAAGCAGACGAAACAATGAGCCAAATGGAAATGAAGACAGCCAAAGACAACCAACTAAAGTATGGAAGAGAAAGGAAAAGCATGAGGCTTCAATGTCAAGTTAAAGCCATATTAGCCTCAGGGGGAGCTGGTTAAGGAAATGAAGGTACCCATCTAGTCAGTAATAAAGAGAAGCAACAACAAAGGAGGAGAGCATCCTTAAAAATTCTTAAGAATAGAAAACCCTAATCAAAATACTAAAGGCATTAAAGGAAAGAATTGTATTGAAGAACTCTAGGTCCAAAGAAAAATCTCAAAGGAAGAACAAGCACCTCCCACACAATACATTCAATAATAAAATTGTGATGTCTCTAAGAAAGATAAAGGACATTACATTGAAGACCAATTAACACATCAGATTTCTACTTTATTATGTTTGTTATTGTTTTATTTAGCATAACATATACTTTTCATCCTTTAATGCACTTCAGCATTCTCAAAATCCATAGAAAGACACTATCCAAAACTCAGCATTTACCAGAATTTGCACCATATGAGGTGTTGGAAAGTCAATAAATGGACTTTCTGTTTTTAGCACATCATATTTGGATGCCATTTTTTTCCAGAGAATATATTTGGATGGCATACAATGTACAGCACAAATCTTCTGCTGTTTTTATTGATGACTGGATGGAAGAAATCTTGATCTGTTATGGTTGATGATGATGTGTAAAAATCTGTTGAAAATTTTAATTATGAGGATGAGAGTTTCTGGAATACTGTGTGAGATTATTGAGGTGTCAACACTTAATTTAATTACGATGAGAATTAGTGGTTGTAAGTGGTTCAGTATCATTCAATCACTTCTATGAAAATTCATTTCTCATACTAAGCTATCACTGCTTCTGAGGTAACAACAGGATTTTGGGAAATGGGTAATTTCATAAAGGGAGATGCAGTTTCAAAGCAAGAGATATCTTTTTTTCAGCAAAGAAAAAAGTGTTGTTTTAATATTAATGTGTAAAACAGTCCATCATACAATACATAGACCTCTGGATGGAAACTACCCTATGCACAGAACAATAGGGAAAACCATGACAGAGGGGAGGAATAAGCATGATCCCTCTACAGGAAACTGCGAAGAGTCGAAAAGATATCCAAAAGTCATCAGAATTACCATAAGGCCCAAGACTACAGACAAAAAAAAGATACTAACCAGTGCACGATCGACCAGAATGGTCCAAAATGAAGACGCAGGCCATCAGGCCATCCAGGCCAGACTGAAATGGGGAGTCCTGTAGCGGCCCATAGAGAAAAAAAAAATTGGCAGCAAAGCAAGAGATATCACTGCTTCTGAGGTAACAACAGGATTTTGGGAAATGGTAATTTCATAAAGAGAGATGCAGTTTCAAAGAAAGAGAATAAAAGTTTGGAGAAGTTTAAAAGTGAGATTATTTAAGAAAAAAAAATATATTAATCATTATTGCAATCTTTTTTTATTGTTGAATTTGTATTTTTATTGTAAAAACAAATTTAGAAACATTAAAAATTCCACCAAATTTGTGATCTCAATACTAATTAATATCTATAATTCTAATTATTTTTTTTTAATTTTTAATCAGGCAACAATGATTGAAAACAATAAAATCACAACACATTTAAACTACAAATCTAAGACTTGGGAAGCTAATAGGACAAAAAAACACAGAGATAAATGGTTCGAGCCTTACCCGCGCGGACAGCAGGAGCAACAACGCGTCGGCAGCAGCAGCGGGGCGACGACAGCAGCACCAGGGCGTCGGCAGCAGCTTGGCGCGAACACGATACACCGCAATAGCAACGCGCAAAAAATGAAACAGTAAACCATAAAAACTCGCGGGCAATTTATTTATAGAAAATAGTTCGGCCAAACTATTTTAGAAGTAAAACCTCGGCCGAACTCATAGTTTGGCCGAAGTTTTTTAGTAGTTCGGCCAAACTTTAATTGCCGGTTTTCCAAACTCCGGCAAAAATTCTGTTTGCCAGCATCGTCAGTGTACCGTCATTGTTAACGGAATCCTGAAGTTCGGTAAGACTTTCCTAATAGGGGATTACGACGAACTTTGTAAGAGTTCGGCCGAACTTGTGAAAATGTTCGTAGAACTATTGTTGGAAAAAAAAATTGGGCCCCGATTCTCACAAAAGTGTAACCCAGCTTCACGTTTCCGCCCATGACCCAATAAATGGAGGAGAGAGAATGTGTTGAGTGATGATGTCCAAAATGAGGAATAGGTATCTCATATTTATACAATTCTTTGAGAGTGTAGACACATATATTGGGGTTTATGAGCCTACATTAGGCTTCTGGCCAACCTTGACAATTTGCACATGTGTGAGAGATTAAATTCAAAATATCACTTCTACTCATTCAAACAAGATGATCTTTAGATCAATATTGCACCTCTATGAAAGAAGAATCTTGTTGAGTACATATATTACTAGTGTAGTCCCGTTTTGTTGTTAGTGTAGCCCCCTTATTGTTATTGTTGAAACCCTATAGTCCCCATATTGTTATTATTGTGCCCCATAAAATCCCACTATGTTATTTGTGTACCCTTACATTATTATTGTTAGGTCAGGTAGGATTATATTGTGACCCCATGGAGTCTTATATATAGAAAGGAGGTTTTTTCATTTGTATCATCCAAGAATTGTTCAATTATGTAATGTAAAGGAGGTTTCCCCCTCGAAGAGGCTGATTTATAAGTCTTTGATCTCTCTTTTATTCTATTTTGTGAGATGGTTTCATAACATTTGGAATCAGAGCTTTGGATTCTAGGGTTTCGCTGCTTCAAACATGTCATCGTGGAATTTTTGTTATAACTTTTTTTCTACGAAGGTTCAAAAGCTAAAAACAAAACCCATTTGGGAAGAAATCCAAAGGAAATTCTTGTAAAAATTTTAGATCTTGGTTCGCAATATCTTCAGAGATATGATCTGTGGAAGTTAGGGTTTTTGCAGGCTCTCGAATTTCATCTCAAAGAGGCAAACTTGGGAAAATCGTCATAAATCTCTCTAAGAATTGGATTGGATTTCTGTAAAACGTGGCTACAATCAAATGGACTGTAGTTTCCTTTGTATCGATTTCAGAGCTGAAGGGGGAAGCAATGACACGTGGCATGACATACAATTTTTCTCTATTGAACCAGTCCATAATTATATCATTGTGGGAGATTGGGCATAACTTTTCTTTGAATAATCCAAATCAGGTCAAACCTGTAGCATTGGAAAGAAGATTCAGAGGCTTACTAAAGGACCGAAGATAAAAAATTTAGGATACAAAATTACAGATATACATCAGTTTCAATATTGAGCTCCTCAAAAGCAAGAAAAGGGTGTGCATTTTGTTTTAAATTGCATAAGTCTTGTTTGAAAAATCAGTTTGAAGTGATTCCAAGGGCATATTGAAGCATAGATATCAGTATTGGGTTCTAAAATTCTCCCTAGAAAGAATTCAACGCCTATTAATCCCTTATAAGGCTCTACGATGACTCATGATGAGGAAGAAGTGCAACATGATATATCAAAATTACAAGACCAAGTGCAACAAATTTCACTCTCGCAAAGAGTAACAAAAAATGAAATTGAAGATTTGAAGAAAGGCATGGAAGCTAATATGGATGGTTTGAATAAAGGCGTGGAAGCTAATATGGATGGTTTGAATAATGGAATGGAAGCTACGATGGATAGCATGGAATCTAATATCGATGAAAAAATGAAAGGAAACATGGAAGACATGAAGAATGATCTAAAAGAAAACATGAAAGGTTTGAAGGAAGGTTTGACAATTTTGATATAAGAAATGATTCCTAATGGAGAAAATTTAGTAGAGGAAACCCATTATGAGAAGAAAATAAATGTTAATCGTGATTTCATAAACTCTAACGTTGGATTGAAGACCCACCATATTCCAATGATTGATATGAGGAAGTTTGATGGCAAGTATCCCATAACATGGATACTTCATATGGAGCAATATTTTGATCTCCATAATGTGCAAAACACACAAAATGTATGAATTGAAAATTTATATTTAGAAAAAAAATACACTTGTATGGTATCAATGGCTTTTCTCTTGTAAAAAAATCATCACTTGGTCAATTTTTACAGAGGAAATGATAACACATTATGAGGATACAAAGAGCAACACCTTCTTTATCCAATTGATAAATCTCAAGAAAAAGGGTTCAATGGTGGAGCACATTGAGGACTTCCAAAAATTGAATATAAGGGTAATTGATATTCCAGAGGAACATAGGATTGATTTCTTCATAGGGACTTTAAGGATAAAATCCAACATGAGGTTCACCTTTGGGAACCTCATTCATTGGAGAAGGCATTCAGATTGGAAAGAAAAATTGAAAGTGAAATTATGGTGACAAGGAAACCTACCACTCACATCTATAAAGATAGAAGTGTTGTTACTCCTAGAATTCCACAACCTACAAGCTTGAAACCAAAAAAATTGGAAGAAAAAAGAGCAAAAGGGCCTTGCTAGAGTTGTGATAGAAAATACACTAAAGGTCATAATTGTGCTGAGAAGAAATTATTTTACATATATTGTGAAGAGGAGGAAGAAAATGAAGAAGAAACTTTAAAAGAAGAGGATATAAAACAGGGAACAACCATATAGAAAGAAGAAATGAGTCCGACCATATCTTGTAATGCATTGGCAAGAATTACCACTCCTCAAAATCTCAAGATAAAGGACATATCAAGAAGAAAAATGTAATAGTGTTGATTGATTCGAGTAGTACCCATAATTTTATTCATTGTAAGGTAGCCAAGGAATTGAATTTCTTCCTATGACCAGCACCAGATTCTCAAGTGATGGTTGAAAATGGAGGAACTATAAATTTCTCTGGAAAGTTCCATAATATCAAGCTAACCATGGGGGAATATGTATTGAATAGTCCAATGTTTTCCATTCCAATGGGAGGTGTTGATGTTGTACTAAGAGTACAATGGTTACAATCTTTGCTTACTTCAGAGATTTTATTTTTTCTGAATCTTGAATTTTTTCGTAAGGAAAGTAACGAATTCATGCATTTAAGAATCTGATAAAGGTATAATAAATGATGCTACTTATTAAAGTATCAAGAAATAAAACAAGGAATACCGTGCAATTGTGCTCAAGAAGTTCCAATATCAAAAATCATCATTTCTCCAGATCTCCGTATTTGACAATCGTCTAAGAAAGTTAAAACTCCAAAGGAACTCACCTATTTTTGAATTATGTGATCATATCATCTACATTCCAGAAGTGTTCCTCCAAACATCAGGCCTTATAGATAGATATCTCAACTACAAGAATGACAGATCACATGATCAGAATGTTAAAGGTTAGTAGCAACTCGTCAAGCTCTTTCTTTGCTCCATATTCCTATTGGTCCACAGGAAGGATGATCAGCATGCATGTGTCCTGATATTATAAGATGCCCAATAAGTTCACTAGTATAACTGCATTCCTAAGATTGATGAATTATTGGATGAATTACATGGAGCAATTTATTTTACCAAGTTGGATCTTCGTTCAGGATATCATCAAATTAGAATGAAGACTGAAGATATTCCAAAACAACATTTTGAACTCATGAGGGTCATTATGAATTTTTGGTCATGCCTTTTGGCCTTACCAATGCACCTTCTACATTTCAAGGGTTGATGAATTCCATTTTCAAACCCTTCCTTAGAAAATTTGTGCTAGTATTTTTTGATGATATACTAATCTACAGCAGGTCTTGGAAGGATCATGTTCAACATGTTGATAGGATGCTCAAACTATTGGAGGAGAAACAATTATATGCAAAAACATCCAAATGTTTATTTGGAGTACAAGAGGTGGAATATCTGGGTCATATTATATCTCACGAGGGTGTTAAGGTAGACCCTAACAAAATTAAACTATTGAGAATTAAAGCCCTACAACCAAATCATTTGGTAGCTTTGTGTTAGGGTATTAATGTAAGCTAAGAATTATGGGAGAATAGAAACACCTCTAACAACATTAGTAAAATATTAATTTTCATGACCTTTAAAGCAACCAGCTTTGGAACATCTTAAAGAGGAATGACAAGTTTCATTCATTACAAACTGCTGTAAAACTTTATTATGAATTATGCCTGGGAAGGAAGAATTGGTAGGTTAGTTTAATGAAGAAGATCCACGTTTAGAAATCCATCTGTTCAAAGGGTGCATTAAAGGTATTATTTATAAGAAATAAACAAATACTACATGCACTAAAGAAATGGTGACCTTACCTAATGGGAAGACACTTCAAGGTAAAAATTGATCATGATATTCTTAAATATTTTTGGAAAAAATATTATCTTCAGAAGAGAAGAAAAAATGAGTCACAAAGATGTTGGGTTATGACTTTAAAATCAACTACAAAAAAGGGAAGCTAATTTTTTTGGCAGATGCACTCTCAAGGAATGATGAGAAGGTGTAAGCATTGCTTTGTGCCATTTCTATTATCCAACTAGATTGGATAACCGAAGCAAGGGAGGAATGGAAGAATGACGAAAAAATTTGGACACTCATTCAAAAGTTGTAGCAAGATCCCAGTACATCTGATACATTTAGTTGGAAAAATGATTTCTTATGGTACAAAGATCACTTACATCTTTGTAAGAATTCCCAACTAAAACAAAATATTCTTTTTGAATTTCACACCTCTCCCTTAGGAGGACACTCAAGATTTTTTTAAAATTACCACAGGGTGAAGAGAGAATTTTTTTGGGATGGCCTTGAATCTGATGTCCAAAAGTTTGTTGCGAGATGTTTTGTTTTCCGGCAAAATAAAGTTGACAAAATTAAGACCCTGGGTCTGCTATAACCTTTATCCATTCTAAGTCAATGTTGGGAGGAGGTTTCAATGGATTTGATAACAGGTTTACCTAAGTCTGAAGGAAAGAGTGTCATATGGTCGTAGTTGATAGAATTACCAAGTATGCACAATTTTGTGCATTATCTCATTAATTTAAATCAAATACAGTTGCTATTGCATTTACAGAAACAATTCAAAAGCTACATGGAAACCCAATTATTATTGTAAGTGGCAAAGATCCCATTTTCAGTAGAAATTTTTGGATGGAATTATTGTCTTGTTTGGTTACTCAACTAGCTCATAGCTCATCTTATCATCCCCAATCCGATGGGAAAAATTAGATAGTTAACAAATGTTTGGAAGGATATCTTCGTTGTTTTGTATCTTATAAAAAAACACAATCGTTCAAGTGGTTACCTCTAGCTAAATGGTGGTATAACACTTCCTTCCATACACCGACAAAAATGACCCCATTTATGGCACTTTATGGATATCATCCATCATCCATCACATCATCTTTAAGAGAAAATTCTAAGGTTCAAGCAGTTGAAGATCACATCAAGCATCAACAACAAGTTCTCCAACTCTTAAAGGATAACCTAAATTTGGCATAAAATCTAATGAAACAACAATAAGATCAACATTACAGTGAGAGAAGTTTTGATGTAGGAGACTGGGTGTTTTTATGGGTACAACCATACAAACAAATGTCCCTCAAGCAAGTTAACAAGGATAATAAGTTATTTCCAAAGTATTATGGTCCTTACAAGGTGTTGCAAAAGATTGGTACTATGGCATACAAATTGGAGCTTCTTGCTTCTTCCTGAGTGCACCCAATTTTCCATGTTTCATGCTTAAAGAAGGTTATAGGTGACGAACTTCCAGTTCAAACAATATTACCATAACTTGATGAGGAAGTAAAAATCATATTGGAACTTGAAGTAGTCACAGAAAAAATAACTCGACAGCTACGAAATATATCAATTTCATAGTATCTCATCAAGTGGAAGAACATACCAACTGAACTTTCCACATGTGAGGATGAGAAATTTGTACAGAATAATCCATAACTACTCAAGCATTGAGGAAAAAATATTTTTGAAGGAGAAGGGCATGTTAGGTCCCTATATTACTAGTGTAGTCCCTTATTGTTGCTATTGTAGCCCCCTTATTATTGTTGTTGTACCCCTGTAGTCCCCATATTATTATTACTGTGCCCCATAAAAGCCCACTATTGTTATTGTTGTGCCCTTACATTATTATAGTTAGGTCTACTAGGATTATATTGTGACCCCATAGACTCCTATATATAGAAAGGAGGTTGTGTCATTTGTATCAACCAAGAACTGTTCATTTATGTCATTTAAAGGAGGTTTCCCCCTCGAATAGGCTGATTTCTAAGTCGTTGATCTCTATTTTATTCTATTTTGCGAGCTAGTTTCATAATAAATCCAAAAAAAATATCATTTCCATCATATGAGCTTTCCAAGGTGGAGTTTGGCCCTAGTTTCCAATTTTAACATTAACAAGGTGAAAATCTACATTTGACAAGAAATGAGAAACATAATGAAAGACAACAATGGCATGAGAGATGAGGACCAAAGGTATGATAAAAGAAATCCATTTATTTCGATATCCAAAAGATACGGTGAAAAATATAAATGAAAGTAGAATCATGATTTCACAACATAATAGTTAATAGATCAACAAATCACAACATATCACATATTTCAACTCATTACAAACTAGAGAAACTACATTAATTTCATGTCATAACAATTTGGAATCATCATTATATTATCTAGAAAGGTGGAAACATAATAATGTGTAAAATGTCGCATGTATTTGGAATTTCATATTTATAAAATTCCAGGAAATGAGTATAGAAGATAAAATTTCCAATATTCTGACCCATGATCACATTCACTAAACAAAAATGTGTGTGTGTAATGAAATAAATCATAATCCATAACACCAAAATGCAAGTGGAACCACTAGAATGTATGACTACAGTGGCCAGTACGCAACAAGATTATGTCGACAATGAAATTACTTTGGAGGTTTTTCAAAGGTGATTGAAATGATGAATTTATTGTAATTTTATAAATATTCCAAACAAGAAGAGAATACCACAAATGCAAAGCTCACATTTAAATTAATCCAGTGCTCCATGGGGACTGCACCCTGCAGGGTTGAGGTGCCAAAATATTCTCTCAATGAGTGGGACATGTTTCACAAAATAGGGGACTTGTGGGCATACCCTCCTGAAAAGTGGGACACTCGGGCATCCCCCCACTTTTTTTTCAAATAAACCCAATAGGACAGAAGCAATGTAAGAGACCTATCCCATGCAACAATAAAGTTATCATAGTTTGCATCCTCTGTATTTTTTTGTATATGAAATTGATTTCCATAGTATTTCCTTTACAATTAAGCAAGTAGTTCTAGGTAAATCGTGAAGCTATTGGATTCAACTTTTTTGTAAAATAAGTTCCCATTTATGTGGGGAAAACAGGGGAACTAGTAAATGTTGAAAAGAAAATAAAAGCACCTATATGTGTTGCAGAGATGACCTTTATAAATATTCAAATATGATAAATGATAAAGCATAATAACAATGATGATTGATAAACCATTATTCATGTTTTTATCATTTCACCCTTTTTAATTTTTATTTTTTACATTGCATCATTATGAATTTACATGGGATGAATTATTACATTGGGATTTTAGGTTTTTTAATTTTAAATATGCCACCCCCCCCTCCCCCATGATATGAACCCTAACAACCTACACCCCACCCCCATGAATTTCCCTAAAATTTGTGGGCATATATACAAATTCCCCATATATGTTACTCTGCTCCCATGCTCCAACATCCCAAAAACATCATGGAACATTGGTAACTCTATATTTTTTGATGACAAAACATTCAATATATTATTTCATGGAATATCTGCCTCCAATAACAATTCTCTACAACACAACTGGAGTCTCAAACCCTCCAAGAAAAAAATGGTATTTATAAAATACTCAAATCTCTCTTTTGCATGTATAGAATGAGCCCAAATGTGAGCTTTTATATTGGGAAAGCTTTGATATTTTTTTCCATTTTAGTTAATTTTTCCCTTTCATGGATTTTCTCTTATTGCCTCTCAATAAGAAACAACTAAAAACATTGAGATACAATGACTTATGAGGCTCAAACATCTAAAATTTCTCACTTAGTGTTCATGTGAGAAACATTTTTCTCCTAAAAAAAGGACATGGAACATCACTAGAAACCTCAGGCCATTTTCCACAGTCCAAACACCAAATGGCATCAATTTTGGACACATTTTTTTAGTACATTTTCTTGGAAATATACTATTATAGTACACATGTAAGAATATGCATAAGCATACTCCATTTTGAATTGGATCCCTCCATTTTTTTCTAAAATCAGGCAAGTTTTGAAATGGGTACTAATTTTTAAAAGGTTACCTAAAAGTTGCTTCACAAAGTGAAGAAGTTATTAATAAGATATCCTAAGATCTATTCTTTGTGTATTGGCAGTAGTAATTGTACCTCCAGATGTGTACAACTTGATAAAAAAAATTATGTTGTTCAAAAATTCAAAAGTTGAGAACAATATCAAGGTCAACGAAAAAAAATCCAGATATCATGAAATTAAATAAGAAAGATATGAAGCCAAATATTAGGAATAAATTGAAATCATCCAAAGCTATAAAATCACTTGCAATTAGCAAGCTAGTTGTATTCAATATCATTCAATATATTTAGGGTTCAATAAAAAAAAACCATTAAAAAAAGCTATGTTAAAGATGAGCAAACAACCCTTGAAGGAAGAAAGGAAAGAAAAAGGCATAAATGACTATGTACAGGTAGCTCCTAAGAAAAATCCATTTACATTAGAATGACCTTTAAATAGGTTCATGACAGTGGAAATTACTATGTCTCAACTTTCAATCTTACCAATTATGTGTATAGTGTAGTCTTTGGAAGGTATAGACTAGCAGAAGCATTTCACGATTTGTCAATAGAAGTCTTTAACAATTAACGGATCCATGGAAATAATTGGATATGGTGAATGACATAAATGGTGTCTAAATAAGTTGATGATGGAAGAATGAATATGTGTATTCAACCCTTGACATCTTGATGCCATTGAGTAAAGCACAATTAGGTATAGAATGATGCCCTTCTGCCTTATACCAAAAACTTATTGGAAGAATGATTTCAAACAAAAAAAAATCTTGGAAACAATTTCTAGCACCTTCCCTCAAGCATTTATCAATGACAAGAGGCTCTCTCTCTATAAATAATCATTCTAGACCCACAAGGCTTGACCTAGACTCGCTAACAAAACCTGGCTCGCCACCAAAACATGCCAAGACAATGTAGGGAAACTCAAACTTGGCACCAGCAAGTTTGACTCACATTGATTTGCAACTAATCACAGATAAAACTCTAACCCACAAATATTTGGCAATATTTTGATGGTTCAACAATTTAGACTCATAGAGCCATAAAAAATCTTGTTTTCCCTCATTATATAACCCAAAATTCAACCTTTGTATTGACTAACTTTTTGTGGAGTCCAAGTCAAACTCTTAGATTTTGCCTCACTAATTTTTTTCGCCAAACCAAGTTTTGTAACACTACTTTAGAGGTTCAAAAAATCGTTGTCCATTATTATATAGCCAAAATAGCTAAATTTTTCTATATTTCAAGTCAAACCCTTATTTTTTGCCTCACTTAGTTTTTCACCAAGATAAGTTTGTAACACTGTTTTAGAGGCTCCTTAAATTCTCATATTTCATTTTAATTCTAGTTTTTTTTTTTTTCTCCCCTAAATGAACCAATACACAATATAATTGGTTCCATATGTTTTCTTAATTCTATTGTTAATAGTGGTGCATTGCTCCAAAGAGATATATTGATAAAAACTTAATATGTTGGAACTTTGGTTCATGTGAGGCTGCAAAAGTTAAAACGCACTTTAGTTCTTGAAATTTGGTACCTTCTTTTTATTTTAGGTAATGATGTATTAATTGATAGTTATGATAACTATGTCTCTCCATTACTATGGACCATAGTGAATTTATTGCTAAAAAATGGTGATATTGGCACATACACAGGGACTGTGAAATAGGGATGGAACACAAGCTTGAAGAAACTAAGAAATATTATTCATTTGGCCTAATCACATGCCATATTGGTGAATGTATGCTTCAAGAGCCCAAATCAACCAAATTATCATATTAATAAAAACAAAAATATAGGAGTTTATAATGTTGAAGTAGTAAGAGATTGGAAGATAAGAAACCCTATGTGACCTGTAGACAATACATAATAAATTTGTGGTTTGAGAGAAAATATATTATGGAATATTGCATAGAACAAGTCACATGTGTGTAAGGGCAGAAGGTGTGGAGGGGATTATCTTTGATCGAGTTAGGAGAATCAACCAAAAATGAAGCAAAAGCATTGGCATTGTATCAAGATTGAAATATCTAAGGAAATCAAAAACTTAATTGTAATTTGATAATCCTCTGTCATAATAAAACATATGTGAAATCAATTGATCATGAAAAAATCAAGTTTTCCATGCTATGAAATATAGTTCAAGGGGTGGCAAGGAGTTTAGTATATAGAACACTACCAAGTGCTAGTGACCTTCAATATCCTGGATAGTACTAAAGAAAATGAAACAATCATTTTAAATTTTGGAAAGTTGAGTATAAATGGCCTACTATTTACTCTTATCTATCATGATATTAATATTCACAAACCCTAGGACATGAATGCTAATGGAATAGTGGACAAAGGGTACATCAATCTTAAGTTGATAGGCTGGCAAATAACTTCATCCCAACAATCTATACTTCCCTTTAACTCCTACATACATAGTAGAGGGATGGATAATCAATGCAAAATAATGGCTCTAGGCTATGAAGGTGGGATTTTCTCTTTTCTAGTGTTTGGTCTATGCAAGGGTTTAAGGAATGTTGGCACGGTTTGGTTTGTAGGATTAACTTTTCTTTCTTTGGCTCAAAATTTTGGTAAGGTCCCATGGTTTGGATTTGGTCCATTTTACCCAGTAAATTGGGCCTCCATTCAATAAGATTCAAATAAAATATTCAATGAAGAAAAGGAAACACACATGCTTGATGATTCCAATCCTTAACTTAGATTTCTAAAGAAAATTTCCGTTCTCTAAGATGATTCCATACACCAATTCTTTTCTAAGGAACACCTCCTACGGAAACCCAAGTGATTCTTCCCCATATTTGTAGATAACATCTCTATTAAACTTGTTTGTGCAACTCACCTAGGTTCATTTGAAGTAGACAAATGCTAGCACTAAACTAGTATAATTCCCAAGAACTTTGGCGATAACTGGTTGAGTGAACCCCTTAGACTAATTCTATGCACCATTTGTAGAACAAATAAAAATTTACACTCTTAATGTAGAAAGTTTCCTAGAAACAAAAGCATTTCTTGGGTTGATATCTTCTTAATAAGCCAATTTTTCTTACAATATGTTTATCTAGGATAAAAGTTCTTCTTTTGTCAATATCCTTGCATATTTTGTTTTATTTCATAGTATTTTTCTTGAATGTGCGAACTGTGTATCATGTAATTGTCAATGTAAAGGAAGAGTATGAACATGTTGGGTGTTTGACTTTTGTTTTGCAACTTGAGAAGAAAATTAGGATCATTGCACTAGCATCAGGTTGGACTAAACATGTATACGATTGGTCCCCTCAAATATATGTTGGTCATATAGGCACAAGTTCTCTTGTCTTAGCTACAAAATGGGGAGGTAACATAAAGCGACCTTAGAAAAAAAATTCCCCCATAGTGATGGCTTCTCTAAAGGATACTAGAGCTTCAAAGATTTTTTATTGGTATAAAGGTGGAAGGTTCTCCACCAATGTAATTTAGTTAAAGTATGAAATAGCAACACAAGTTGGATGACAAGGTGTGTGCTTTTCTGTACATTGATTAATAAAGTATAATTGATATTAATAATAGTATCTCATCTTATCTCACTCTAATTTTACTACAATTTGTTTCATTCTAGGTGGATTAAGGAGAATACCTGGAACTCTTATGTAGAAGGTTGTGATATTTCTAGAAGAATTAGACACTATTATTGGAGGGTGGATGTTGAAAAGTGTAGCCATTGCTTGCACTTCAAGGATAACTTCATTCTCCCTAACTTCAAAAGTAACAGTACCGAGATAAGGGATAGAGTTGTAAGAGATCATTTTCATCCACTCAAAATGTCATTGATAAAAGAGATATTGCTCTATATTGATTATACTAGGACCTCAACCATTCCAATAAAAACATCCTAATATTTAGAGCTATGTTAGAATTCCCTTCTTAAATTACGGAATCCTATTCAAATTTAACACACTTGCATCCACATAGGCTTTGGGAAGTGCTCAACTGACCTATTTAACCTATTCACCTCTATTTTTTTCCTTGTTAGGCTTGGGATGTTGAAGGATAATGTAGCCTAATAAGAGAAATAATTTCATACTCGAATCCAAAAAAAATGTTGTGAAACCCAAAATCCATAATGTCCTTCTCTTGGTCCATTATAGAGCAGTCTTAATTTTGGAAAGAATGGCTCAAAAGTGATGCACTAGCCCACCTATTATTTGAATCTCTTTGAATGCATTTCCTTATAGAGGAAATCCTAAATTTGAGCTAAAATTTATGCAAGCAACTCACAAAACTCCTCAGTGTGTTTTCATCCATACATTTGGATATCCCTTTAAATGTCACAATTTGGAATCAACCTCTCTTCTACCCAGGTGAAATAATGGTGAAGGTTTTCACCACTGCAATAAAATCACTACTCTATACTACTGAAGATAACATTCCTCATAGGTCCTTATCTTGGCTTGTCTTTTCTCGATTGTGATAATTCCTCCAATTTCACATCCTCTAGGTTATTGTAGGCTAACCTTAATGCATGTAACTTATAAAATCCACAACTGTTTTGATAGAAATAAATTTTACCACATTTCTCTTCATTGGTCTGTTGTTGGTACAATGCACAAATAACCCTCAGATAGAACAGGGGATCCTTTGCAAACACAACAATAATTTCATCTTCATATTCCCAACTCAAAATGTCTTTTCTCTCACCTCATCCTTTTTAAGATTTCATCTATATCCTCTAGGTTTGGATCACTCTGTCACTGATATTTCCAAACTTGATTTTATAAGTATGATTTGTTAGAGTTATTTCCCTTTCATTCACTTGAACTTTCCACATTAGTGTCTAACTGTGAATTTTCATTCACATAAATTTTCCCTCTCATTATTACTTGCATCTTCACCCTCTTCATCTCCATTGTCACTTAACTTCGATAGCTCCAATCTTGGTTGTTTTTACTTTATTTTTTTGGAAATTGCATATTATAAGTTGTCATAATAGAGTTGTCCTATTTTAAGACTAAAGCACCCATAATCTATGTTTATCCCATATAACTTTCTAATAAAAAATTAGTTGTTTAAACTTTGTTTCTTCACCGCTAAGCATGATAATGAATTTTCTTCTAAGCTAGAAAAAGTACATATTTTAAGTTGGAATAACAGTCCTCCTTGAGTTTCTTTTCCCAAATGAAATTTTACTGACACATATTAACTACCTATGCTTAAGGTTTCCAGTACTTAACATAGATTTCTGAAGAAAATTTCCATTCTCTAAGATGATTCCATACACCAATTATTCTCTAAGGAACACCTCTTTGGGAAACCCAGGTGATTCTTCCCCATATTCATAGATGAAATCTCTAGTAAATTTTTTGGTGTAGCTCACCTAGGTGGATTTAAAATGGACAACTACTAGCACTAAACTAGTATAATTCCCAACAAATTTGGTGATAATTGGTTGACCTAACCCCTTAGACTAAGTCTGTGCACCATTTGTAGAACAGATAATAATTTACACTCTTAATGTAAATAATTTCCTAAAAACAAAAGGATTTATTGGGTTGATTTCTTCTTAATAAGTTAAATTTTCTTACAATATGTTCATCTAGGAAAAAAATTGCTTCTTTTGTCAATATTATTTCATATTATGTTTTATTTCATAGCATTTTCCATGAATTTGCGAATTTTGTATCCTATAATTGTTAATGTAAAGGAATAGTATGAACATGTTGGGTATTTGAATTTTGTTTTGCAACTTGATGAGAACATTCGGCTCATTGCACTGGTAGCAGATTGGACTAAACATGTAGATGATTGGTCCCCTCAAATTAATGTTAATCACATAGGCACAATTTTTGTTGTCTCGGCTGCAAAATGGGGAGGTAATGGCAAGAGACCTCAAAAAAACAATCCCCCATAGTGATGGCTACTCCAAAGGATACTAGAGCTTCAAAGATTTTTTTATTAGTGTAAAGGTGGAAGGCTCTCCACCCATGTACTTCAATTACTGTGTGTAATCGCAAAGCAAGTTGGACGACAAGTTGTGTGCAATTATGTACATTGATTAATATAGTATAATTGACATCAATAATATTATCTCATCTTATGTCACTCTAATGTTACTACAATTTGTTTCATTCCAGGTGGATTAAGGAGAATACTTGGAACTCTTATGCAGAAGGTTATGATATTTCTAGAAGAAGTAGACACTATTCTTGAAGGGTGGATGTTGAAAATTCTAGGACTACGTCATTTCTTTCACTTCAAGGATAACTTCATTCTTACAAACTTGAAAAGTAACATTAGCAATATAAGGGATAGAGTTGTAAGAGATCATTGTAATTCACTCAAAATTTCGTTGATCAAAGAGGTCTGGCTCAATTGTTATTATACTAGCACCTCAATCATTCTAATAACAACTTCCTAGTATTAAGCTCTATATTATAATCCTCTTATTAAATTGCAAAGCCCTATTCAACTTTTACACACTTGCATCCACATAGGCCTTGGGTAGTGCTCGACTAACCTATTTTACCTATTCACCTCTATTGTTTTCCTTGTTGGTCTTGGGATGCTAATGGATAATTTAGTCTAATAAGAGAAATAATTTCATACTAGAATCCAAAAACTTTGTTGTGGAACCCCAAATCCATAATTTCCTTCTCTTCCTCCATTGCAGAGAAACCTTCATTTAGGAAAGAATGGTTCAAAAGTGATGAACTATCCCACCTATTCTTTGGATATCTTTGAATGCATTTCCTTATAGATGAAATCCTAAATTTTAGCTAAAATTGATGCAAGCAACTCACACAAATCCTATATTTTTTTTCATCCATACATTTGGATATCCCTTTATATGTCACCCTTTGGAATCAACCTCTCTTCTGCCCAGGTGAAATAATGGTGAATATTTTCACCACTGCAATTAAATAACTCATCTACACTACTGAAGCTAACATTCCTCATTGGTATCTATCTTGGCCTATCTTTTCTCGATTGTGATAATTCCTCCAATTTCACATCTTCTACGGTGTTCTATGCTAACCTTAATGCATGTAACTTGTCAAATCCACGACTTTTTTGATAGAAAGAAATTTTCCCACAATTATCTTCATTGGTTTATTGTCGGTACAATGAAAAAAGTCCCCCCATATAGAGCAGAGGATCCTTTGGAAATGAAACATGTGTGCCATCTTCATATTCCCAACTCAAAATGGTTTTACTCTCACCTCATCCTTTTTAAGATTTCATCTATATCCTCTAGGTTTTGATCACTCTGTCACTGAGATTTCCAAACTTGTTTTTATAAGTCTGATGTGTTAGAGTTATTTCCATTTTATTCACTTGACCTTTCTGTATTTGTCTCTTACTGTGAATTTACATCCACATAAATTTTCCCTCTCATTGTTACTCTCATCTTCATCCTCTTCATCTTCATTGTAACTTAACTTCGGTAACTCCTCTCTTGGTTGTTTTTACTTTAGTTTTTGGGAAAATTTGTTTTTGCTTTATTTTTTTGGAAATTGCATATTATAAGATACCATAATATAGCTATCCTATTTGAAGAGTAAATAACCCATAATATAAGTCTAAAGTTTCCTATACAAAATTGGTTGGTCAAACTTAGTTTCTTCACCATTTATCATGATAATGACTTTTCTTCGAGGCTAGAAAAAGTACATATTTTAAGCTGGCATAACAGTGCCCCCTTGAATTTCTTTTCCCAAATTCAATTTCTCTAGCACATATTAACTACCTATGCTAGGAACTAGAAAATAACTTGATTTATCTTTAACAAAAGTATAAGACATTGTTGGAATTTCTTCAGAGTGAAGTTCACAGCATGGCATCATAAAGATGACTTCAAAAATTTAGTCAAATAAATAAGTGGGAAAACATTAGAATCCCATATAGGGTATAGGTTGTTCCTAGGGGTACAACATATTTTCCACACACATCCTTGTACAGTAGTATTGTTATAATTATTTCATTCCTAGGACAAACATTAGACTTCTTATGTTCACACCTAGGGCTATTCAAAAGAAGCATAATTACAACATTCACCTGTTAGATTAATGCATCAAAAGTTTAACCTATATTTGTTGTAGAGTAAACACTAATGCATGAACTTCTCTATGAATTTGATCTCAATATATCATGCGTACTAGATTGGGAAATTTGAATTCATCATTGTGTGCATGGTATGATATTGTATAATCAGGTGATTATTCTATTATATTAATAAGGTTTGGTACACACTAATATTTTGGCATATTAAGTTTGAGTGGCACATAAATTGAGGTTAATTAGACTATGAAATTGATTTTTTTTGTAGGAATTATTATAGATGAGTTGTTTGGGAAACTTGTAAATTGGGTTAAAAATATTAAAAAAAATTGATCTCTTTGAAACAGGTTGCGTACTGGGACCTGTTTTCTATGGAAGTCGGGTAATAGTATGCAGTTTCTAAATTTATAATATTTTTTTTTCATGCATATGGTGTGACATCATAGGATCAACATTTTTTTGAGCTTAAATGTTGCATTGTCTTGTGATGCTGTGAGGATTTCCTCAAGAAAAACCTAATGTCTTTTTGTTGTATTATATACATGTTTTCTTAATGTAAATTCCTCTGGTATAGAATGCATGTTGATGTAAATCACGTGGAATATAGTCACACAACTTGTTGTGGGAAAGATCTCTTTTTGTTAATATATATGTGCAGTCTCTCTGAAAATTGGATTTTGTGGTAGGAGAGAATTTGAATTAGTTCACAGTGGAAATTCTTAGGTATGAAAAATAGTGATTATTTGTAGTTCCTATGACTCTTTTGGCAGTCTTATATATGAAAAATATAGATATATCTAAAATATATGAATGATGTCAGATTCTGTGCATTGGTTTTTCCACTAGATTATGATAGAGTGGTTGTGATTGCTTTTATTTATGATTGTTTTTGTCTCTAAATTCTAGGCTATACTCTCAATTTCTATTTTTCCTTGGGATTTTCAAGGTTTTTTTTTTCTTAATTATTTCTTAAGAATTTTTAGGAGAAGATAAATATATATGAGAAAAATCAATTATTATGTGAAGGTTTTTAATGTCAGCAGTGAATACGGTAAATCACAGTTGGGCTCTAGGTTTAGGTTTTCAAGCAATGTGCATTTGTTTCTCATAGTTTTTTCACATGTCATCCTTTTAATTTCATATAACTTTATGTATCTAGTATCCACAAGTTTTAACATTGCTTCAATTTTTATATGATGCATTTCCTCACATATTAAAATGGTACAACGAGAATTTTTGAATATTTTGTTGTTTTCATATGAAATTGCAAAGACCTCTTTATTTCACAAAGAAATGGCAACTATCAATAGGGAGTTCTGAAGGCATAAGAGCATTGATACATATTCCATTAGACTAAAATATTTTTATTCTGGTCACTAGTACAAAAAAATCTTAAATTTCATCTCCGTGTCCAAAGAGGAAGGTTCCACTATCCTTTGTGGTGGACAAGATCCAAAAGTAAGTACTATTATTTAGTTAAATTTGTTCTCCTGTGATTATCTATCCAACCCAAGGACTGACTACCAAAAGGTGAATTCATTTTTCAGCATTTGAAAGAAGGATATTTTATTGAACCAATGACTTTAGGAAATGTGAATCCATCACTACAAATATGGAGGGGGGAGGTGTTTGTGCCAGTGTTGGTTGTTATGATGTTTAAAACTGAAGAAGAAGCAATACATATAACAAATTACTCAAAGTGTGTTTTCCATCTTATTATGCTCTTGGTTTTCTGTTGGTGTGTTTCTCTCACATCCTCTGATTATTTTGCAAATTTAAAAGAAAACTAGTAGAGCCTGGACAAACATGTCAAGAAGCAGACACAAGCTAACTCTAAATCTTAGTTATGTGGTGTATACTATCTGAAGATGGAAATAGTGATGTGAATTATTTTTGGCTCTCTTTTGTTTCTAGTTATATGTTAGGTCCCTATATTACTAGTATAGTCCCTTATTGTTATTAGCGTAACCCCCTTATTTTTATTTTTGTACCCCTGTAACCTCAATATTGTTATTATTATGCCCTTACATTATTATTTTTAGGTCGGTTAGGATTATATTATGACCCCATGGACTCCTATACATAGAAGGAGGTTTTGGTCATTTGTATCATCCAAGAATTGTTCATTTATGTAATTTAAAGGAGGTTTCCCCCTCGAAGTGGCCTATTTCTAAGGCGTTGATCTCTTTTGTTCTATTTTGGAATTGGTTTCATAACATTTAGTATCAAAGCTTTGGATTCTAGGGTTTCGCTGATCCAAACAGGTCATCGTGGAATTTTCACTATAACTTTTTTCCTACAAAGGTTCAGAAGCTAAAATTTGCACAAAGCGAAGCCAAAATCTTGAGGAACTTCTTGTAAAACTTTTAGATCTTGGCTCGCAATATTTGTGGAGATATGATCTGTGGAAGTTAGGGTTTTTTCAGGCTCTCGAATTTCACCTAAAACAGGTCATCGTGAAAGTTTCGCTATAACTGTTTTTCTACGAAGGTTCAGAAGCTAAAATTTTTACATAGCGAAGCTGAAATCCTGAAGAAATTCCTGTAAAAATTTTAGATCTTGGTTCACAATATTTGTGGAGATATTATCTGAGGAATTTAGGGTTTTTCCAGGATCACAAATTTCATCTCAAAGAGCTAACCATGGTAAAATCATCATAACTCTCTCTCTCTGAGCGTCGGATTGGAATACTGTAAAAAGTGGTCGCAAGTGCATGGATTGTAGTTTCTTGTATGTCAATTTTAGAGCTGAAGGAGGAAACAATGACACGTGCCACATCATACAAGTTTGCTCTACTGAACCAATCCATAATTAGGTCATTGTGGTAGATTGGGAATAGCTTTGTCTTGAAGAATCGAAATCAGGTCAGACCTATGGCATTTGAAAGAAGATTTAGAGGGATACTACAGTGTTTAATTTCAGATATTGAAGATCTGAAATCATAGAGATAATTCAGTTTCAATATCGAGCTCCTCAAAAGCAAGAAAAAGGTGTGTATTGTTTTTTCGAATTGCATGTCTTTTGTGAAAAATCAATTTTAAGTGATTCCAAGGGCATATTGAAGCATAGATATCAGTATTTGGTTATAAAATTCCACCTAAAAAGAATTCAGCACCCATTAAGCCTTCAGAAGGCTCTACTATGACTCATGAAGAGGAAGAAGCGCAACATGACATATCAAAATTACAAGAGCAAGTGCACCAAATTTCGCTCTCACAAAGAGCAACAAAAATATGAAATGGAAGTTTTGAATAAACGCATGGAAGCTAAGATGGATGGTTTGAAGAAAGGCATGGATGGTTTGAAGAATGGCATGGAAGCTAA
The DNA here is from genome assembly GCA_034641835.2 of Pinus albicaulis. Taxonomy (NCBI): domain Eukaryota; kingdom Viridiplantae; phylum Streptophyta; class Pinopsida; order Pinales; family Pinaceae; genus Pinus; species Pinus albicaulis. Next base: position 2,693,308 of record MU968493.1, on the reverse strand, counting down.
GATGTATGGCATGGAAGTTGCCATGGAAGCTAAGATCGATGAAAAAATGAAAGACAACATGGAATACATGAAGAATGATCTAAAAGCAGACATGGAAGGTTTGATGACAGGGTTAATACAAGAAATGATTCCTAATGACAGAAAGATAGTAGAGGAAATTTGTGATGAGAACAAAATAAATGTTAATCGTGATTTCATAAACTCTAATTTTGGATTGAAGAACCACTATATTCTAAACATGGATATGAGGAAGCTTGATGGCAAGGATCACGTAACATGGATACTAGAGATGAGCAATATTTTGATCTCAATAATGTGCAACACATACAAAAGGTACGCATTGCAACTTTACAGTTAGAACAAAATACATTTGTATGGTATCGATGGCTTTGCTCCCGTAAAAAAATTGTCACTTGGTCAATTTTTATAGAGAAAATGATAGCACATTATGAGGATACAAAGAGAATCACCTTCTTTAGCCAATTGATAAATATCAAACAAAAGGAATAAGTGGTGGAGCAAATCGAGGACTTCCAAAAATTGAATATAAGGGTAAATGATATTCCAGAGGAACACAAGATTGATGTCTTCATAGGGACTTTAAAGGATAACATCCAAGAAGAAGTTCGTGTTTGGGAACCTGATTCATTGGAGAAGGCATTCAATTTGGCAAGAAAAATTGAATGTAAAATTATGGAGACAAGGAAGCCTACCACTCACATCTATAAAGATGGAAGTGTTGCTACTCCTAGACTTCAACAACCTACAAGGTTGACACCACAAAAAATGGAATAAAAAAGGGCAAAAGGGCTTTGCTACAGTTATGATAACAAATACACTAAAGGTCATAAGTGTGCTGAGAAGAAATTATTTTACATAGATTGTGAAGAGGAGGAAGAAAATGAACAAGAAACTTCAAAAGAAGAGGATATACACCAGGAACCAACCCTAGAAAAAGAATAAATGAGTCTGACCATATCATGTAATGCATTGGCAGGAATCACCACTCCTCAAACTCTCAAGATAGAAGGAAATATCAAGATGAAAAAGGTAATAGCGTTGATTTATTTAGGTAGTACCCATAATTTTATTCATTGTAAGGTAGCCAAGGAATTGAATTGTTTCCTATACCCAGCACCAGAATGTCAAGTGATGGTTGCAAATGGAGGAACTATAAATTTCTATGGAAAATTCCATGATATTAAGCTAACCATGGGGGAATATGTATTGAATAGTACAATTCTTTCCATTCCAATGGGAGGTGTTGATGTTGTACTAGGATTACAATGGTTACAATCTTTGGGGACAGTAGCTTTTAATTTTCAAGAACTTTTCTTGAAATTTTTTTCTAAAGGAAAGGAAATCGAATTACAAGGTATCGCAAGGAATCCAGGAAAGATAATAAGCTCTAATTTTAGGACAAAGCTTTTGAAGAAATAATAACGATGTGTAATTGCACAATTATGCTCACTAGAAGTTCCAACATCAAAATCATCATTTCTCCAGATCTCCAAAAAGTCTTGGACAATCATTCCAAGGTGTTTGAAACTCCCAAAGGACTCCCGCCTATTCGTGATCATGATCATGCTATTCATTTGATTCCAAGAAGTTCTCCTCCAAACATTAGGCCTTCTAAATATCCTTATGTCCAAAAGAGCGAAATGGAATGTATGATTGCAAAAATGTTAGAGGTTGTATAGTTCAACCTAGTCAAAGTTCTTTCTTTGCTCCAGTAGTATTGGTGCACAAGAAGGATGGATTATGGTGCATGTGTCCAGATTATAGGGAGCTCAATAAGCTCTCTATTAAAGATAAATTTCCCATTCCTGTGATTAATGAATTATTGGATGAATTACATGGAGAAATTTATTTTACCAAGTTGGAAATTCGTTCAAGATATCATCAAATTAGAATGAAGACTAAAGATATTCTGAAAACAACATTTTGAACTCATGAGGGCCATTATGAATTTTTGGTCATGCCTTTTGGCCTTACCAATGCACCTTCCACATTTCAAGGGTTGATGAATTCCATTTTCAAATCCTTCCTTAGAAAATTTGTGCTAGTATTTTTTGATGACATACTAATCTACATCAGGCCTTGGAAGGATCATGTTCAATATGTTGACAGGGTGCTCAAACTATTGGAGGAGAAACAATTATATGTAAAAACATCCAAATGCTTCTTTGGAGTACAAGAGGTGGAATATTTGGGTCATATTGTATCTCACGAGGGTGTTAAGGTGGACCCTAACAAAATTAAAGCCATTAAGGAATGGAAAGTCCCCATAACCATAAAGTAGTTGCGAGGATTTCTCTGGTTAACAGGGTATTATCGAAAGTTTGTTAAGAATTATGGGAGAATAGCAGCACCTATAACAACATTATTGAAGAAATATGCATTTTCATGGACTCCTGAAGCAACTAAGGCCTTTGAACATCTTAAAGACGCAATGTGCCTAGCACTAATATTAGCTACGCCAGACTTCACAAAAACCTTTATTGTGGAATGTGATGCCTCAGGAAATGGAATTGGTGTTGTCTTAATGCAAGAAGGAAGACCCATTTCTTTTGAAAGCTGTCCAATCAAAGGAAATTATTTTCATAAAGATATTTATGAGAAGGAAATGTGGAAAATACTACATGCACTAAAGAAATAGTGACCTTACCTAATTGGAAGACACTTCAAGGTAAAAATTGGTCATGATAGTCTTAAACTCTTTCTGGAACAAAGACTATCTTCAAAAGAGTAGCAAAAATGGGTCACAAAGATGTTGGGTTATGACTTTGAAATCATCTACAAAAAAGGGAAGTTAAATGTTGTTGTATATGCACTCTCAAGAAAGGATGAAGAGGTGGAAGCACTACTTTGTGCCATTTCTATTATCCAACCAAATCGGATTACCAAAGCAAGGGATGAATGGAAGATGGACAAAGAAGTGTGGACACTCATTCAAAAGTTGCAGCAAGATCCTAGTACATATGATACATTTAGTTGGAAAAATGATTCCTTATGGTACAAAGATCACTTATATATTTGCAAGAATTCCCAACTAAAACAAAAGATTCTTTTGGGATTGCACACTTCTCCTTTAGGAGGACACTCAGGATTTTTAAAAACTTACCACAGGGTGAAGAAATAATTTTTTTGGGATGGCCTTAAATCTAATATTTAGAAGTTTTTGGCAGAATGTTTGGTTTGCCAGCAAAATAAAGTTGAGACAATTAAGACCTCGGGTCTTCTACAACCTTTATCCATTCCAAGTCAACGTTGGGAGGAGATTTCAATGGATTTTATCACAGGTTTACCTAAGTCTGAAGGAAAGAGTGTCATCATGGTGGTAGTTGATAGATTTCCCAAGTATGCACACTTTTGTTCATTATCTCATCCATTTAAAGCAAGTACAGTTGCTACTGCATTTACGGAAACAATTCAAAAGCTACATGGAAACACAAAGATTATTGTAAGTGACAGAGATCCCATTTTTACTGGAAATTTTTGGATGAAAATAGTTTCTTGTTTGGGTACTCAACTAGCTCATAGCTCATCTTATCATCCTCAATCCGATGGTAAAAATGAGATAGTGAATAAATGTTTGGAAGGATATCTTCGTTTTTTTGTATCTGATAGGCAAACACAATGGGTCAAGTTGTTACCTCTCGTTGAATGGTGGTATAACACTTCCTTCCATACTGTAGCAAAAATGACCCCATTTATGGCACTTTATGGATATCATCAGTCATCCATCACGTCTTCTTTAAGAGAAAATTCTAAGGTTCAAGCAGTGGAAGATCACATCAAGCATCAACAAGAAGTTCTCCAACTCTTAAAGGATAACCTAAATTTGGCACAAAATCGAATGAAACAACAGGTAGATCAACATCGTAGTGAGAGAATTTTTGATGTAGGAGACTAGGTATTTTTACGGCTACAACCATACAAACAAATGTCCCTCAAGCAAGCTAAGAAGTATAATAAATTATCGCCAAAGTACCATGGTCTTTACAAGGTGTTGCAAAATATTGGTACTACGGCATACAAATTGGAGCTTCCTACTTCTTCGTGAGTGCATCCAGTTTTCCATGTTTCATGCTTAAAGAAGGTTATAGGGTACAAAATTCCAATTCAAACAATATTGCCAGAACTTGATGAGGAAGGAAAAATCATATCGGAACCTGAAGCAGTCACGGAAACAAGAACTCGACAGCTCCGAAATCGATCAATTTCAGAGTATCTCATCAAATGGAAGAACTTACCCACTGAAGATTCTACATGGGAGGATGAGAATTTTATACAAAATCATCCGGAGCTACTCAAGCGTTGAGGACAACACTTTTTTGAAGGAGAGGGGCATGTTAGGTCCATATATTGCTAGTATAGTCCCTTATTGTTATTAGTGTAACCCCCTTATTGTTATTGTTGTACCCCTGTAACCCCAATATTATTATTATTATTGTGCCCTTACATTATTATTGTTAGGTCGGATAGGATTATATTGTGACCCCATGGACTCCTATATGTAGAAGGAGGTTTTGGTCATTTGTATCATTCAAGAATTTTTCATTTATGTAATGTAAAGGAGGTTTCCCCCTTGAAGTGGCTTATTTCTAAGGCGTTGATCTCTCTTTTTTTCTATTTTGGAACTGGTTTCTTAACATTATACCCTGGTTGGTGCAGTGCTTTCCAATGATGCAGACATGCACAATTGTGTTTATGAGCTAATTCCCTAACTTTCAAGGATATTAACTCGATGTGACTATGAATTAGTTCAAGGTATTCCTATTGAAATTATTTTTGAGTTGTGATACAGGATAAATACATTAATAGTAAACTTGATTGTCATGAATCCAGCAAAGTATGTAGAGCCTCATCCTTGAGAAAAATAAATTGTAAACTTGAAGTTGATGCATATAGAGTAAAACGTTATGGTATAAAGTTACAACAATTAACACGTTAATATATGCCTTCATATGCATTTCGATATCAGTATCAAGCATCTGTTGTAGTTTGTTATAGATCTTGTTTGGTGCAAAGATGTAACAAATCTTACAGTCATTATGCAAAGCCATCACAAAAAACATGAAGTCTGACATATTCCACAAGAGAAATATATATACTATAGATATATAGGATGAATGATATGATTGATAAGTGTAATTCCTTTATATAGTGTTTGAAGAGATGGGTCAGAACAAATGATGGTGACCTGTAGGATTAAATGACATAACTAGGTTTTATTTATATTGCATATTATTTAGTATAGGCCATATGTTACATGTGACCCCTCCTCAAGATGCATCATCCTCAAACAGCTAAAGAAATCCAAAGAAAACATCTTTTAAGCTTTAAAGAATATTGTTCCATTGCAAATGAATTGATCCATCACAAGTTTCTTGGATAAAACTTCTTGGATTGCAGTTCGAAGGATGACTTTGATTTTAAGTTCAAGTTGCATTAGAACTAATATTTTGGGAATGTAGGGAGAATATTCTCCTTGTTAACAGTGAAGTGGATAGGCATATCAGTTGACGTGACAACTATTGTGATTCAAATGCTTATAAAGCATCAATGTGACTTGATTCGGTAGAAAATTTGGTGTAAGCCCAACCCTCTTTCAATTTTTTTGAAATCTCATCAAGTCTAATGCCCAACCTACATGTTTTATGATGCTTCCATAAACATGAATATTTTTCAAACTTATAAAAACATGAGCTTGCTCTAATTTTTCACTTTTTCTTTTGCTGAGAAAAATACAAACGACCCACAAATTTAACTCAAGATATTTTTGGTCTAATGAATTTGGAAAAACCCCACAGGGAAAACTAGTGAGAGAGAGATTTTTATTTCTTATCAAGGAATTTATTACAACAATAAATGAAAACAAACACTATCAACTTATCTTCTTGAATTCATGCCCAAAGTTCCTTGGAAACTGTGTTGTAGCTACTCCTTCAAGTTTTTGCATGACTACTAGAATTTGTGCCCATCTCACCCAGAAAATCATGCCTCTATTGTACTCTCAGCAACAATTAATTCACTGTCTTCTAAAAAATTGTCCCACCTGCCTCAAACTTTGTGCACAAAGAATTATGAAATTTGAGCTCTAATAGCCTTGATTTCAACACTCTAATACTCCTGATTTTTGTGCCTAGAAAATGAAATAAATGTGCAGTACGAATCTCAAAATATAGTATATCTTGATTTTCTTGCTCTGATACAAGCTTTGAAAACCCTTGATTTCAATATTTTTGTACCTCACAACTCGTCTGGTGTTGTGTAGAAACTATGTCCATACAATTACTTAGTAGTCAGAAACTATTAACCCTTTAGTCCTATGGACCTATTTTGGTCACTTGTGGGACTCGACATTAATAATTTTTTCTGATCTTATCTTATATAGTGTTCAAATGGTATCCTCGATGTCTTTGTAGTCTCTCTGGGTCATCTTTTCTCAAAGCATGCATGCCCATGGAAGAATTTTCCTTTGTATTTGTCTCTGGCCCTACAACTTCCAGCTAGAATATTTGTAATGAGAGTTACTAGTCATGGCATTATAGAAATGGGTTCAATACCACAACCTATCAATTTTCTGATCTTTTTTACCATACTAGCTATGTTAACTAACATGGCCAAACCTAATAGATCTAGCAATTTTTCGTGTTATTCTCTCTTTATTGTTTGATTGTATTTTGAATGTTTCTTATGATTTTGTTTTTTCTTTTAACTATGAAATTGAAAATACTTGGTATCATGCCCATTTAAACAAAAACCAAAGCTTGAAGACTAAATTAGTATTACACGTAATTGATTGAAATCCTTTTAGGTGTTTTGTATTAAAATATTTTCCTGACTATTAGAAAAATTTAATTTCATGTTGTTATTTGAGCACAGGTTGTTTATATACTTGACCAAGTTCTTGCATTAAAGAATGAAATGGTTTTGCGAATACAATGACAAGGATTAGAGATCACACCTCAAATTATTTGTTTTCACAAGTTATCTACATCCTGATCTTTTTAGCATGTAACTTAGTTGACACGATTGTACATAAGATTTCCCTTAATGTTGAATACTAAGTTACTAAGTTGTTCTTTTATATGGTGAGTTTTTATTTTCTTTTTTTATACAGGCCATTTGGCTACATATTGGCCATTATTGCTTAACTGAAGAAAACATGTTCGAGTTTCTTAATTTTATGGGGGAAAATGGCTTTGACATTGCTGATGTTGAGGTATATGTCGTATAAATTATTTATAGTCTACTTAATTAGTTTATATTATAGTGTTCATAATCTTTCATGTCTTATATACTACATTGTATCTTCTTCTTCTTCTTCTTTCAGAAAAAGAACTCAATATTGATGGTAAGGCGCAGGAATTGAAGAAAGAGGAGAGAAATAACACTAGAGCAACAAATGAAAAAAGAGAGAGAGAGAAGATAATTGGTCTATTGATATCCTTAGAGACAATATCCCGCATAATACATGCACATAGAGATTGATGGTCAAGTCTTCAAAGTTGGTGAATTTACCTGCAATGCCTTGGAAACACAATGATCATTTTTTGAAGTGATGAAATAATATTTGATGTGTAAAATATAATCTATCCAATATTAATTTGGAAACTCATATTGTAATGCTTGACATTTCATATAATATAATTTTGTGGCTGAAATTATTTATAGTTTCATTTGACATTGTTTAGTATGTAATTAACATATGTAAATTTACGTTTTCATATTAGATGAGCATTCACATTGTATGACATTTTTTAATTTACTCTCATAATCATACTAACTAATTTATGTTGATTAATAATGAACACATAAAATTAATCTAAAACTACTAAATTAGTAGTTTATATTTATTAATGATGAAAACAAGTAAAAGGACTATATGACCAAATTAGTCATTTATAATGATTACTAATGAAATTAAATTAAATGAATATAAACTACTAAATTATTTGTTTGTATAATGAATATGAAACTATCAAGAAAATATAAATGACCACTGCAAATGATAAATTTGTGATTACAGATGACGACTAAATTTTTCATATATACAACTATTGGTAGCTACTTTATAGTATCTTATAACATGACCAAAATCTAGTAAAATTTCTTTGGTCATTAATTGGTTTCAAGTGATGACTAAATTTTTGATATATATGACTATTAGTAGCTAATTTATAGTATCTTATAACATGACCAAGGTTTTGGTCATATTTTTTTGGTCATTAATTGGTTTTCTAGGATGATCGTATAGTAATATATTTTTTTATATATTTTTTCATTAATTGTGGCAACTAATGACTAAATTAATGACCAAATTTATGACTAAATATACTACTAGACGATAAGTTGAGACAACCAATTAATGATTAAGCTAAAAATGACTAACAGTTGGTGGCATTATAAGATACTGTAAATCAACTACTATTGGTCATCGACTGAAAAATGGTCGTTTATAAGAAAATTTTAGTCATTTTTTTAGTAACTAATTAGCCATTTTTTTACTAGTGGGTCATATAAACAAATCTTCTGCTCAATGAAATGCAATTTTTTACATAGATTTATTTTCACTCCACACAGCTAGGAATAATATTAGAAATAAAAGCATTTAGTGTAAAGTGTTCACAAAAATCACTTTCGCATGATGGTATTATCCGTATAGACATAAAAAATGTTACTTTCCACATAATGAAAACTTGAAATACTCTTACCCACAATGAACATTCTCTCCATTTATGCAAGCCTATAAACAAAACTTATGCTCAACTTCTTTTGTACACAACTTTGTGAGCAATCCACACAAATTTTGATCAATTGACTACTAATATGCTTTATTTATAACTAAAATATTAGCAATAATATTGTGCAGACCATGAAATGTGAAACAAGCATATGTTGAGACATAAATGTGGATAAAATGTAAGCCTCTCTACATAATGTATGGAAAATCTATATATACATCGTTGTGTGGAGGAAGCACTGCAAAATGAGCATGGTATGAGTTCTTTTGCACAATAGAGTTATTCCACACTTCTACACATATGCTAAATTTGAAACATATACAAAAATATGAAGAAAAAAAATATTCAGAAATACAAAGATAAGCATAATTTACACTTAAATTATCAACAATAATATCATATACATCAATTACTTAGTAAAATATTAGCAATAAAAGCCTTTAATTCCAATGTATTTATCAATTAATAATACGACAACCACCATAAAACAATCTTAGTACTCATAGTAAGAGAACTTATGTTTTAGCCTATCTAAATAACTGGTGGAGTCCATCTCACAACACCTATCTAAATGTTGTTGTGCGGAGAAATCATGGGCTCAGACAAAAATATAGATGAAATGTGGATCCCACTAAATTACAATCATATAAGTCCAGTGATTTATTAAGTGTTATTTCATGCATTATTTAATACTAAAATATTAGCAATGAAAACCTTCGGTACCAAGTGTAACGATTACGCCATTGAATCTTCCTCCTGAGTCCCCATAATGCACTTTCTCCACAAATATGCACACATGCTAATTTGAAACATATTTGAAAATACAAACACATGCATTGTTTACAATTAAAATATTATCAATAATATAAGCATAAGCCTGTAATGTGAAGTCTGGATATCTGCACAATGAAGGCTTCAAATATTTATCTGTATAATATAGAAAATATGGATTATGTTTTGATACTAAAATATTATCAAAAATCCTTCAATGCTAAATGAAAATATTTGCACAATGAAACCCTAAAAGCTTCGTTTGCACATCCCATAAAAAATTATTTTGTGCAATGAGATGTCATTTCCTTAAATATCATAATATGTACATAAATAATGTTACTATTCGCATAATGGAAACCTTAAATCTACTTACATACAATGAACATTTTCTCTGCTTCCGCATTCCCTATAAACAAAGTTTCTACTCAATGAAATGTGATACAAGAGATTTCTTCCACATTTATACATTTATGCTTAAGTTGAAACATATATGGAAATACGAAAAGATCTTTGAAAAAATAAAGTTAAGCATAATTTACACTTAAAATGGCAAAAATAATATCGTTTACGTCAATTTATTGTTAAAATATTAGCAATAAAGGCCTTTAATGCCATTGTATCTATAAATTAGTAATATGGTTGACGGAAAAAAGTTATTAAATACAAAGATAGATTCCACTCTGCGAAAAGTTTTATGCAAAATGAATCTTCCCTTTGCACATCCCATAATCAATGCTTTTGTGCAATGAGATATTATTTAATTAAATAGAAGTAGTATACATTATTTATAATTTAAATATTATCTATGTTGTGTGAACTGGATGGGAGTGAAAAGATCGACACAATGCTCATGAGCTTACACCACAAGTGTGTAGCTAATGAACATTGTGCGGATATTCGCACTCCCCCGCAATTACAACCAACATGCATAATGATTGAACTTTGGTTTTTGAGTTTTAAACTATCGGGATTAATCAAGGATTTATAATATGGGAGTGTTGAGCTCTACACAATGCTCGATAGCTCATAATGAAATGCAAATCCCTCGCGGATTTAATCAATTAATTACCGGATGGTATAATGACGAGGTATTTTTGAGAGAACTATGATTATGTATTGGGTGAAGGTTTACAGAGGATGGGGTATGTGCAAGAGAACAAGGTATGTGTAGGAGAATGACGAATATTATTATGTTGCATTATGAAGAATTTTTATTGTGCCAAGATGGCGTATGTTTGCCAATTTCATAAATAAATCTAATACTTTTACAAATTTTTAGATCGTATATCGTATGAATATTTAAGACCTGTTTTTTTTCAAGGGGAATTATATGGGTCTTTTCACTCTCTGGCTACAGTAGAACAGGGAATGTTATTATGTTTCGCTATATAAATATTTTATTAAGTGGAGTATGAAGTATGTGCAAGAGATAAATTGTGTAAATCTTTGATTTTAGAGTAGGGTGGGTTTTGTGCTAGATATTTCATTGTGCAAAACTTTATTAGGATGGGAAATTAATGGTGAATTATTAACGTTAATATGTTATTATTATTATGTTTAATTGTGTTGAGCATTAAATGTATGGAGAATGGGATATGTTTGTTGATTTTTAGACATCGTGGAATAGTGGATAACAAATATTTATACATATTTTATAAGTAGGGGGTCTCTACCTATTGTGGAATGATTAATAACGTTATTTCCATTGTGTAGGGTGGTTCATACGGTATTGTTCCAATCTTCTGATATTCCAAAAATGGGAATATTATTATGTTTCATTATGCGAAGATTTTATTATGTAGAATATGAAGTATGTATGAGAGAACAATTACGTAGATATTTGATTTTAGAGCACGACCAAGTTTGTGATGGAGATTTCATTATGTGGATCTTTTATTAGGATGGGGTAAGTTTCAAGTGAACAAGGGTGCATGTGGAAATTAATTTTGAACTATTAATATCAATATGTTGTTATTATTATTATGTTTCATTGTGTGGAGCTTTAAATATAATGAATGTGGGGTATGTTTTTTGATTTTCTGAACAAATCTAATACTTTTACACATTCCTGATCATATATCAAATGAAATTTTACATAGGATGTTGTATGTGAAGGAGAGAACAGAGTATTATTATGTTTCACTGTATAGACATTTTATTGTGCAGGGTACAAACTATGTGCAGGGGAGCAAGTGCAGAGTATGAAGTATGTACGGGGGAGAAATTTCGTAGGTATTTTCCTATACAGAATCTACGAATGTGGACAGAATTATATTTCCTATAATGGGTGGCCTAGCCTAGAACAACAGAGAGGAAAAGTAGCTATTGTTTCCTTTAAATTAAATAGATAATGGGATGATTCCTACTTGTGATTCATCATATGCTTCACTCCTTTCTTGGCTTGAATGATCCAATCCTAGCTCACGATGCTATAATTAGAACTTCTACAATAAAAAAAACGCAATCCAATGATCTACGGTATCTATGTAGCATTATCTAAATAATTCATTTAATGAATGGACATGGCATCGAAATACATGAAATAATAACATCAAATATATGAAAACAAAGAACTCTTTACATTAAGATAAATGTAAGGAGTTACAACCAGAAATAGGATTTGATCTTGTAGAAGATCTCCTCCAAGTTGACTTGTTCCTTATTTGCCACAAAGTGCACCCCTAATCACCCTAATGCACAGAACGTTAAATCTTCATAGCAACAACTTGAGGGTAGAATTTTGTCTCCAAAATCCAACCCCAAGTATTTGGATGGCCAAAAATATATAGAATAGGAGGGTAAGTTGGGAGTTATTATCCATTTACGAATCTAGGCTTTGAGATCCACTCTTTATGGGAGGATGGGATCAAAGGATAAGGGATGGAAACTCCAAGGAGAGATAAGATAGTATTCAAGAGTTTAATCTGAGGTAAATAGTTACAACAAATCCGGGAAGCTTCTAGAAATGGAGGCTTCAGTATTTTCTCTCTTTTTACTGAATTTCTAGAACCAATGCACCCCAACATGGAGCAACCTTTAGCTGATCAACCCTATCCAAGATGGAGCAACCTATTGGTGAACGTATTTCCATAGGCATATAGACTGAATTGATGATTAAAGAGGTTTATTTTAGGTTATTTTAGGTAGAATATTTGGGATTAAAGAGATTCATTCTTAGGGATTTGTGAAATGATGATGTTAAAGGGTAAAAGGATGTTGATTGATCCAGTTTACAGGTTGAATAACCACCTGTGACAAAATATCCCATAACAGATTTCCCCCTAAAGCAAAAAATTAGAAATGGTGATTGATGACTAAAATTTTTTGCCTTGTGACATTTCAAGATTAAGAACAATCGGCAAGATCATCTTCTATTACAATACATTTATATCATGACATCTTTGTTGAGGGAGGAATACCCATACTCAGCACATAAGCAAACATTACATATACAATGATCAAAAGACGTTTTCATTTATGACAAACGCTCGACCCATGACTGGATGATTATATATATCATCATATCCATCACACATTGTGATCGTATATTAATCCTGAAATCATAGCCCTGATGGATGGAACTAGATCTGGGGTCTTATATCTCGTACACACGACCACCAAATTGTACGAGTCTAACCATGTGAATCAATAAGCTGAATTCAAACATGGTATAAATCATCTGATTACCGACCAATGATGTACGTCGTTAACAGATATGAGAGACACCACCGATGATGTTAATGGTTCTCAAGGTACTGCAGGAAAATTCGTATGGTGTGAATGAATGAGTTGGAGTCGAACACCGCACATAATCTTTCAGTCGAAGGCCAATGATGTAAACTCCCACAACATTTGTATGCATGCTTCCAAGGACGTTTTCCCACAAATCCCTATCATTGTCCCTGATATTTGAGTCACTTTTTAGACCCAAAGCCTAGGGCACTGCCAAAAACTCAATGACAAGTTCATAAATGAAATATAATGATGGAATAATGATGCATAAGAAAACATTTGAAAAAGGACTTGATTGGAACCCTATTAGCCATGACAAGAATTTTGTCAAACATGTCACAAATATGTAGTCTACATGTTTAAATAACAAATATGAGCATAAGAGTATCATACTTATCTTAGAATCTCTAAGAAGCATTGTTGCCTCATCACATTAACTGAACTATCATCTATTTAGTCATAGTACATTATTATTTCATTTACATATCAAAACATCATGAGAGCCATACATCATCACCATCATAAAACACATTCATAACTATCATATAAGAAATAGAAATGACAAGCACATAACAACCATATAATCCATATAATAACAAGCATATTTACCCATCAATACAAGAGGAAAAGAGTTATTATTTCCATAATAAAAATGCAACCAAGTCTGGTAATTCCATGTTCCATCTGACCATAGACATGGCTGAGCCAAATAACTTTTCATAAATTCACCCCCGTGCCATATTCCAACAATGAATGTGGGATTTAATAAACCAAATCCATCAAAAACAAACCAGGACTTCAAGTGGCCAACCCACCTCAACCCTCAACCAGTGATTCCACCTCACATTCATACATCATAACCATCACAAATTGGTGTCTACCCAAGCTATTCTTGGGCTCCAGAGCGTTTGTCCCAACCAAGGTTCCAAGGCTAGTAACTCAACCCTAGTTGTTTCTAGGATCCAAAGCATTTGTCCAACCAAGGCTCCAGGACTAGTAACTCAACCCGCCTAGGGTTCCAGATCGTTTATCCAACCAAGGCTCCAGGACTAGGAACTCAACCCATAGATTTCCGCTGGGCTCGAGAGAATTTGTTCAACCAAGGCTCTAATAACTAGTAACTCAACCCATAGCTAAAGTAACATGAAAACCAACAAGAAAATAAACAATGAACTGAACCCACAACATCATGGTTATCCAAGAAATGGCAAGGCTAGGAAAATCCTTTATCAATCCGGTAAATCCTCCATGCCAATGACAAATCATAACCAAGAAACCACATGCATGCCAAAACTAATAAGGAAACCATATAAGCAACTTGATACCTGCAAAGAAATCCAGTTGTAGTCGCTAATCCCAATGTCCTCTTACACTTTCCTACCTTTCCTTTGCCTTCTTGCTCCAAATCCAAAGTATTCCAAACTCCTCCAAGATTGCTCCAAGAAAACTTAAGTATTGAAGAGTATGAGTTTAATGTCCCCTAATAATAATAATAAATAATATAATATAATAGAATGGTCTTTACCATTCTATTATATTATATTATAATATAATATAATATAATATTATATTATATTATATCATATTATATTATATTATAATATAATATAATATTATATCATATAATATTATAATATAATATAATATTATATTATATCATATAATATAAAAACACAAGACGTCAACATAATATTTATAATATTATATTGACGTCTTCGAGTTAATATAATATAAGTCAACTCTCCAATTGACTTATATTATTAAGTCAATTGGAGAGTTGTCTTCTCCAATTGACTTATTTATTATTAAATAAATAATAAGTCAATAATAGTAAATACATAATAAATAATAAATAGAATATAAATAAATAAATAAAATAGTAAATAATAAAGTAGAGTTCTAAATACAAATATATAAAATTAAACTATAAAACTAGTAAAAATAAGTGAAGTTAACAAAAGTAAAAAGGAATAAAATAAGAAATAGTTGAACTAAGAAAACTATAAAAATAGTAAAAATAAGTAAACTTAACAAAAAGTAAAATGGAATAAAATAAGAAAGAGTTAAATTAAGAGAAAAATTAAATTAAGTAAAACTTAAACTAAAGAAATAAAATTTGCTTTTTGACACATGGAATGTGTGCATGTGGTTACCTTTCCATTGTTTGGCCTATTTAATAGACATTGAGGAAGATTAGATTCATCGTTCCTTCATCCATTGTCTTGGGGGAAAGGTATTGTGAGACAAAGGATTCCCTCGAAGTAGTATGTTGATTGAGGGCTCGGGGGTGGCGAGTTGTAGAAATATTATGTGCATTTGATCCTTTGGTTGGGTGGAGAGTCGTCCCCAAAACTTTGTTGCGGTTAGCGAGATTCAACTAGCGTTCAACTCCGAACTCACAAGTAAGGAATATCGTCACTACAAATAAGTCATCTATGCTCATGTTTTTCGAAATTTTGTGTTAATTAGTTGAATAATTGTGTGTCGATTCTTAATTGCAAAAATTGATGTAAATAGTTGTAAATTTTAATTTCGTGTTGTTACATATGGTATAAGAGCGGGTTTTCGAATCTATGTGACCTCTAGGTAAAAATTTGAGAAAAATTCTTAATAAAATTTATCAATAATTTTTCTTATAGAAATTTAATCAAATAAATTTGAAAAATATAATAATTTGAAGATAGTATCAATTACAATAAATTTGGAACTACTTTCTAGGAATGTTGACTGAATTTCTAGAAAACAGGGGTTCAATATTAACTCGTATCTCTTGAACCATGATATTTGTTACAAAACCAAAGGAGTATTTGTATATGAGAATGCTCTTGGGATAAGCCTCTCTGAGCTTTGGAAAATTCCTCTCTAGCTTCTTGGAATATGCACTCAACAATCATGACTAAAACAGGAAATAAAAAATATGAAAAATAGTTTTTAAATATTCATTTGCATATTCCAATATATGAAACTTGTGAAGAAAATGAAGGACGTTTTTATTATTTGGCTTATTCTTAACAAAAACCCCTTTTACATTTTCAAAATTCATCCCCATTTAGTCAGAAATTAATCTTGACTTGAAACTGTCCAAAAGCACAACGACTGATATTTTTTGAATATATCCTAAATGGTAAGCCATATTGAGCTGATTTTTTGACACAAATTGAATATCATTATAAAAATTCTCCACAAAAATGTTGTGCCAAATAAGACTCATGGATCTCGAGAAAATTGAAAAATGGTTGTAAATGACAGTGGCTCATTTCTCGAAAACCAAGCATTTTGACCTAAAATTAGGTGACCTTGTTCGTCTCACCCCCATTCATCTAATGTAAACATTTCATGGAAAATGGGTACATATTTTAAGATATATTGTGAAAATATGGTGATTGTGTGAAAGCACAGCGCAAAAGCGCAAGGCTCCAAGCTTATATTATCTCTGGCCATCCTTTGAACTACTGAAAGCACTGGACTGATGTGAAATGGTTCATACAATGTTGTAAACCTGTGAGAAAGCTTCTAGGCCAAACACAAACCTTCAAAATTCAAAATTCTTAATTCATTTAAAATTTTAAATCCCTTAATAATACTATGTAATATTACTTTTAAAACATTTAGGTAGAGATAAATACAAGTTTTTGTGTATTATTTAAATAGGTATTATCATAATTTATACAATAACTTTGAAGATAGTAGGAAACTAGACCTAAAAGGATAAACCCATTATCATTAAGAGATGTTGGAAATATAGCTATTTCAACAAGGGTTTTAAGAAATAAAAGGAATTTTTATGATTGACACCGAGGGTTAATTTCATATATTGGATAAATTAGTATAAGGAGAAATGGAAAGGAGAAACTTGCAAATTTTCTAATGATGATAATTAATGATAGCTCATGTGTTTATGGCCAACTTGGAATGATGAGATGAAAAAACAAAAAAGGTTCTAGATAGATACTTAAGGTCGTTGAATGTAAGTGTCACAAGGGTAAGAAATCAATAAGAAGGGTTAGCCTATTTTAGAACATAATGAATATTTTAGAATAATCATAACTTTGTACTCTAAAGGTATCCCTTGAATGAAAAACTCAACGGCAAATGGTTGTGGAATCATAGAATTATCTCCATACGAGAACATGATGAGAATCACTATACAGGCTATTTAAGGATGGTGCATACAAGGAAGAAAATATTGGCAACCAACTAATAAAGTAAATAATTATGGTAATAATAAAGTTTATTTTTAAGGAACTTGGAAAGTATGATAGCAAACAGTAAAGAAGTAAATCCATAATAAAATTTATCATTTGAGGGAGATAAGTTGTGGGCATGCATCAATTATGGAAATCAAGGTTTATGATTAGGAAATTATATTAGTTTAATGAATTAAAACAGGAAATGATAAGTGGATTACATTTGATAGCCACCTTATTTAATTTATTTATAGGGTATTACCCAATTTGAAGAATAGTAACAACATTTCCAAAGTGTATCAATGTTATGCATTTAAGAGAGGAGGAAAAGAAACTGCAATGAATGGAGGTGAGAAATTAAATCCAATTTGATAATATGTTTTTAAAACTGAACAAAGTGAGGAATTTTTCATTGTTGAAGCTATAGACATGGAATATTAGGTAAATGAGACCAGTGCAAAAATAAATTGTATCTATGAATATTGAATATGAGGAAGTGAAGGGGTGATTCCATCGAGAAGAAAACTCTCTTAAATATATGATGAGTGGATTGACCAACATGATTGGTAAGGGTCAAATTGATGACATATAAACTTAGAAGTGTCAAGGTAGGAAGTTATGAGCACTTGTAACTGGTGAGGAATGATAAGTTATAAACTAGGAAAGTGTTTCAAGTATAATGATTTTTTAACTTTTGGAAAAAGAAAGACACTATGTAGACTAATGAGAAAACAACGACCATGAAGTGCAGGGAGAAATACTATTGGAAATTTTATAATGATATTTTGAGAATGCTTACACATAAATTGACAAAAGAAGTGAGAATCAAATAATAAAGGGTGTGTTTGAATAAATGTCACTCATGAGTGGATTAATGATCTAGTGTTACTTCATATATAAAAACTTACTAGTGTGTCTCATTAGTATTGAAATAATTTATTTCCAAACACATTAGACATACCAAATCATTCATGGATGAAAATGGTGGTAGTAGTTCTAAGAATTTCAAATTCTAAAGTTTAGATTTAATAAGTAAAAATTAAGGTGGAAGAATCCCTAGTCCATGTAACACCCTCTTCCCACATCTATGGAAAGTAACCAGCCAACTGGGGTAAACATGTGACGAGAGGCTACTAATATGGTATTCAACCTCCTAGATGACCTTAAGGAAGTGGAACCGATGGAAACACCAAAAACAAACCTTACAATGCATCATTGACATCCCCGGGAGGTAGCCCAACCTTCTAGGGCCTTGTTCCCTGAGGGGGAACTGATTTTTAGCCACTTTGAAGTTGAGATGCTACCTTACCCTTACAAGCCCACAACTCAGCCTCAAATTGGCTAAAAATAAGTTCCCCCTCAGGGAATAGGTCCTTGTCAGGTTGGGATACCTCCTAGGGATGTTAATGATGCAGTGTAAGGTGTGTTTTTGGTGTTTTCGTCGGTTCCACTTCCTTAAGGTCATCTAGGAGGTTGAATATCATATTAGTAGCATCTTTTCCTCAGTGTTCAATGACACCTACAAACCATCAAACTGCTAAATCAAAACATACTACCTATGGTGCTTTATAACACATCTCGTTGCAGTATTTACATTGAATAACCTCCTCAAAAGAAAAAATCATCATGAAAATCATACTGTGTACTAGAGCTTTATAACACAACTCATTACAGTATTTAAAATAACAACCACATATATGCTCATACTCATTTGTTTCAACGAGAAAATAATTATACTATCTGTGGAGATTTATAAACTAGCTTGATACAATATTTACAATAATATATATAGATACAATCATACACATATACACATTTTCTCAACCAAAAAATAAAAGGATATGATGTTTGTATCAACAACAAGGGAATCCAGAGGTTCACACCTCCACCCTCAAAGTAGTAATAGGACTGACTTCCTTCCCAGGAATCCCAGAATCCACTGTCAGAGTCAAAGTTGCATCCAATGTCCAGTGCTACCATCCTGCGGTACTTGTCCTCTCAGTGAACAGTTGTCGACTCATTGTTCTAGGGCACACTCCCAATGTGCATATGATTCCATCTTGAAATGCTAATGACAAAAAAAAACCATCTCGAACTTTCATTCTCTGCTACACAGTCCCTTGGGAAATCTACTCACACCCTTCCATGCAATCACTCACCTTCCAAGTTTCATTTTCACCCTCATCTTGGGCAGTCCATCCCTTGGCAAGGCTTCTTCACATTGAAAGATCAAAAAACAAAGGCATATACCTGCCTCAAAACCATCATACCAGTCATATCATGCTCATAGTAATAAATGGACACTATTGGGTACCAGTGTCCCACAATGTCCCTCCTCCCGAATGCTTTACCAACATACTCCTGTATGATCCAATTCTTTTTGCTAACGATGCTAGTTCTTTCAATAGGTTTCAACCACAAAAACTGGGTTTTTCTATGCTTCCTGTACCAAACACATAACTGCCATTAGATTCCAAAAAAAATTAAATAAATTCACATCATACCTCATTGGTAGCTCATCAATAAGGTACACTTGCAATTCCGTTCACTTCCTTACACAACAAGCCAAACCAGTTGTTTGATCAAATCATCATGTATAAACATATCACATCGAATTAGCTCAAAACATAACCATCATAATTTAAAATCATGAATCGCATGAAATCACCATAAACCATAATCATAAATCACATGTAACTATCCTAAGTCAGAATCATAGATCACACGCATAACAAGACTGACATAAAATGTCGATACTTTCCTTCATCAGTTTGTGCATCTACCTTTTCTCTTTATTTGCACACATCGAATCAGTTGCCACACCTGGCAAGAAGCCAATTCCCTTGCTTCTCTTTACTCACATACACATACACACATTGTACATCACAACACATACCTCCACACAAGGCATACAACACCACACAATGCATTCACCCACATTCGAAACACAACAGAACACATATACCTACACTCTGTGTACAACAAAACACATACACCTATGCCTACACCAACGTACAACATATACATCTACTCCCACTATATGATACAACACAATACATATGCCTACATTGGCATACAACACATACACCTACACCATTTGTATAATACAACCCAATAAATAAATATATATATATATAGAGAGAGAGAGATACAGAGTACAACAACACAAATGCATATGTCACGATACCATGACTATACCATGAACATACGTAGTACCGCATGCCTACAACAGAACATGTATGACATGTACTTAATACCAAATGTATTCCAGTACCATATGCACAACATGTACATAGTACCACCTGTACACAACACTACCTGCACAATGTGTGCACAACATCACATGTACATGGCACCACTTGCACAACATGTACACAACACCAAATGTACATTGCACCACATGTACAATGTGTACAAAATACCACATGTACACAGCACCACATGCACGACATGTACACGACACCATATGTACATAGCACCACATGCATGACATGTACACGGTATTGTCTGCACACAACACCGTGTGTACAATCATGCACACAACACCAAATGCACATAGCACCATATGTACATCACGCACACAACATTATATGCACATAGCACTCCATATTGAACATGTACATAGCACCATAAGTACACAACAACGCATATCCAACATGCGCACAACACCACACATCCAACATGTACACAGTACCATCTATACCTGGCACTGCATATGCAACATCATATATACAACATGAACACAACATCATATGTACACAATACTACATATGAAACATTACACATCACCATAATTACAATCAATGAATATACAACATGCACAACATATACACAACAATAGCATTGAACATCCATAAACCACACACTGACCCCACACGCAATTCTGCTTCGAATGTCTCTCCACTATCCATGCTTATCCTAGCATGTCGCAGATCACACTACTTTCACTTCATTGATTTTCCCCTCAGAATTACCTATCCATAACCCAAATATAGTCATAGTAAAAGCATATAACATTAAATCATATCCACGTGATACTTACCTCATAGATCTTTCAAGGCTACTTTTCCACTTTATTCTTCATAACCAGGAACCTCTTCATGCCATTCGCCTGCATAAGTAATCATTCCTTTAAAATAACGATGCTTGAAAACCTTGTCATATAGTGACATGGATACATAGATACATACATATATACCATCAACATAAAACCGTCAAGATCCATGACTACCCTGTCAATTAATGACATAAATACATACATACATATATACATATATAAAAGTCAACATAAAGAAATCAGGATCTCATCATATATCAACATACATACATGCATATATACATATATAGACATAATCATAATTATGATCACAACATGATTACCAGATATCATAAGGTCTAAGTTGAGAGAAATTCCATTATCCATGTATAACGTGCACAATATTAAGAACAACAGTTCCCAACATAGACAATGCATCTGATATCTCAAATACATTTACATTACCTTTCTCGTGATTGTCCTGCCACCATCCATTTACCACAATGGACTCAACCAATCCATTTGGTTGTCATATTATTACCTTCTGTTGCGCTTACTCATGCATTGAGCTCCATTCGTGCCTTACATTACGTGTTGGATTTCATTCAGCTCTTCCCGAGCTCCATTAAATTCCTCTTTCCCAAAACCAAAGTCCAAGACTCAAAATATAAAAAAGTAAGCACAAGAAGCAAACCAGAAGAAAACCATGAAAACCGATAGAAATACGACACCACAAACAAAGTGGCATAGCTATTCACCAGAAATAAACAAGATCGCAAATCAAGCGCAAAAAAATCAAAAAGACAAAAATAACAAGACTTGCACCAAACACCATGACTCAATCCCCATGGTTCTCAATACTTCCAAAGGAATTCTTATCCTGAGCGTTCTTCAAAATTCACGAAAGTCTCTTTTTCCATGCAATTCCCTGCATCATACTTCCATAAACACATAATTTTCATCACAAAAATAAATATAACAATAATCTAGTTACCATACCTTGTTTTTCCAATCATGTTGACTTGTAACTGAACACACACATGTATCAATATCAAGACAACATATCTATCAATTCGAAATTATAATTTACCTAGGCTAACAAGCATGTCATAATCCACAATAAACTCACATACATCACTCATACTACATAATGCTACAACTATCACCTACTTACACTCAAGTGTGCATCAACTCAAACCTAAATAAGGTCATCATATCCATCACATTTACTAGCTAACATGTTCACATCATAGACTCATAAACAAATTCCATTCATGCATAACAATCACATATGCACAATCAACCTAGATTAGTATGACATAAATAAGTTAACGCATACTTTAATGTCATAACCCTAACCATATGCATAGGCCAATCCAAATTAACATGATACATGTACCATCAAGTTGTTAATGCAATAACCATAATTAGAAAGTTACTAGCATATAACAACAACAAGTTCATCTATTATGTTCATCAACAACATGTAACCTACTCATCAAGATAACTCTCATAAAAAAACAACAAGTTAACATGTAACATACTCATCAAGCTAACTATCATACGAAAACAACAATTTAACATGTAACATACTCATCAACAACATGTCACATAATCATGAAGTTATCTAACATAAAACAACAATAACAATGCATAGAACCTCAAGTTACTATCATTCATGACTATCCTACATATGTGCATATAACTACACTAGACAACTAACATCTATCATGCAGGTAACCATAACATCAATAGAATTGAAGGCATCCACATAACCATAATGCATATGAATACACTGATCAACTACCATTTATCACATATGTAACCATAATAGTAATAGAATGAAAAACATATAAGTAACCCTAATGCTTACAAAAACCATGAATCACATACCTGCATGCTTGTATGTTGATCTTCTCTTACCCCAAAGTCTAGTGTTGCAACTTTGCCTTGACAATATGCATCTCCTACTCTATCTCATCCAACACATTAGCATCATAACATAAAAATATCACCATGATGACCTAATTTCATACAATTAGCTTATGCACAACAACCTTCACCAAACCAATGAACTTGACCATATGCACCCACTTAACATGACCAATGAGTAACCAAGCGTGAAAGACCAATGCATGTCTAATATATAACAGCATGCAAGCACGAATACATGGAAAACACATAATTATGACCAATATGTAACCAAGCATAACAAGCAATGCATGTATTACATGTAGCAACATGTAAGCAAGCATGCATGAACAATACATAAACAAGAACAACACACACTTAGTCATACATTCATGACAACATGTTGACAACAACACAATCAGAACTTCCATGGAAACACCACTGCCACCATTTCCAACACAACATGGATGCAACAAGCACATATAAACCTCAAGCATACCAAATGCATATGAAACCAACATAAATGCATGATCAACACACCACCCATCAGTTTGAGAGTTGAACCATGCTCTGATACCACTCGGTAACACTCTCTTCCCACATCTAGACAAGTAACCAGCCAAGTGGTGTAAACATGTGACAAGAGGCTACTAATATGATATTCCATCTCCTAGATGAACTTAAGGAAGTGGAACTGACAGAAACACCAAAAACACACCTTACACTACATCATTGACATCCCCAAGAGGTAACTCAACCTTTCAGGGCCTTGTTCCCTGAGGGGAAACTAATTTTTAGCCACTTTGAACCTGATTTGCGGGCTTGTAAGGGAAAGGTAGAGGCTCTGGACCCTAAAGCCGTGGGCTAGCCTTGTCAAGGTAGTAGCTCAGGCACAAAAATTAATTTTCCGCCTGTAGCTCTAGGATCTGTGCCACATTTTCAACCCATGAGCCGAGGTCACTTCCCATAACTTCATGTAACTTTAGAAGAGGTTAAATAACATTAAAAAAAAATATGGAGCAATCACATTAACCGGAACGCATCTGAACCCTCCCAACCATAATAGGCATTTCGTCAAACATGTCACAAACATAGAATCTACAGGTATAACCAACAGATTTAAACAAAGGGGTCTCTTTTTTATCTGAGAATGGCTAAAAAACTTTTCTCCCCTACATAATTAGCTATCATACAATCAATTTTATCATAGATACATTGTATATTCATTTACAATTAAAAACATGGAGACAACCATACCTCATCAGTGTCACAATGCATGCGTATAACTAGCATAACACCAACAGAAATACCATGAATTATATCAGCAATAGAATACATATATAAATGAGTGCTTATAATCATCATGAAATACCAAGGCATTGAACCTCTCATTATCGAATGTAAAAACCAACCCGAAATGGGACTTCCACGTTCCACCTGACCATAGACATGCTAGAGCCAAATCTCACTTCAGTCAGTCACCCCCGTGCCATATTCCAAGCATGAATGTGGCACTTTATCAAACACATAAATCAACACCAAACCAGGGCTCCAAATACCAAATTTTCTCAACCCCAAACCAATGATTCCACCTCACAGTCGGCCATCACTAACCATCACGAATTGGTCTCCATCTAAGCTTCTCTAGGGCTCCAGAGTGTTTGTTTCGACCAACGCTTCCAAGACTAGTAACTCAATCCCAACGGTTACATAGCTTCCAGAGTTTTTGTCCAACCAGGGATTCTAAGACTAGTAGCTCAACCCGCCCAGGGCTTCCAGAGTGTTTGTCCAACCAAGGATTCCAAGACTAGTAACTCAACCCATAATTTTATGTTGGGCTTCCAGGGCATTTGTCAAACCAAGGCTTCCAGGAACTAATAGCTCAACCCAACAGCTAAAGGACTCATGAGAATCAACCAGAAAACAATCAATGGAAATAAACCCACAATACCATGGATTTCTAGCAAATGGAAAGGCTAGGCAATCCACATGCATACACCATGCATGACAAAACTAGTGAGGAAATCATACATGCAACTCGGTACATGCACTTAGAACCTGTTGTAGATGTTGATCATGATGTCCTCTTGCGCTTTCTTGATTTTCCTTTGCTTTCTTGTTCCAAATCTCCAAGTATACCACACTTTCCAATAGTGCTCCAAGAATACTCTAAGTGCTCGAGAGTATGTGTGTGTGTGAGAGAGAGAGAGAGAGAGAGAGAGAGGGAGAATAATGGGAAATCCAAAACTGAACTGACCAAATCTTACCCACTGAGCGTCATAAGCCTTTTTATAGAAGAGGCCTCCATTTTCTTCATTTTCCATTATTTTCCTTCATTTTCCTCCTCACATGTAACTTATGACCTTTCACCTTCCTTTTCTCCTAATTTCCATTATTTTCATAAATAAATATCAATTAATTTCTCATTCATTTCCAAAGCCTTTTCCTTTGCCAATTTCCTTTAGCCATAATAAACTGAATGAACACCCACTAGGATGTTTTTTTCCCAATATCCAGCTTGGAATACATGTCCCATCATCGTGGTATTATATATTTTACGTGAATGCTTTTACTAGGGTTGTTATAGTCCAACTTGAAGATGAGTGAATCTACGATAAAAGAGATCAAGTGGGAACTTGATGAAATAAGAAAATCTTTTTAAAGATGAACAATGACAATTACGTGAGTGATGGATAAATCACCAAGGTACAAAAATCCCTCATGCGGGTGGATTAAGCATAACATAAGACTTAAATAAGGATGACCTTGTGTATGGGTGCCATTGGATAAGAAAATATGTATAGTGGTCATAGAATTTTAGTTTGATATTGATGACTTAAATAATTATACAACTGGTAATATCTTAACAATGAATTTCACTAAAATTTTCTTGGGGAAGTAAGAATATATGATGAGAGATTAAGGTCCAATACAATATATGATGAGAGATTAAGGCCCAATACGATATATGATGAGATATTAAGGCCCAAGGTGACGAGGCTCATTTAAAATTTAATGATGTACTTAGATGAGTATACCTACAGTGTAAATGGTCAAATTCCTAATAGAAAGACGGTTCCCTTTCCATTGTTTGGTCTATTTAATAGATGTTGAGCAAGATGAGATTCATCATTCCTTCATCCATTCTCTTGGGAGAAACGTATTTTGAGACAAAGGATTCCCTGGAAATAGTATGTTGATTGAGGGCTCGGGGGTGGCCAGTTGTAAAAAGACTATGTGCAACTAAGCCTATGGTTGGGTGGAGAGTCGTCCCCAAAATTTTGTTACAGTTAGAAAAATTCAGATAGTGTTCAACTCTAAACTCACAAGGAATGTCTTCACTACAGGTGAGTCGTTTTTTCTCATGTTTTTCGAAATTCTATGTTAATTAGTTGAATAATTATGTGTTGACTCTTAATTGCATAAATTGATGTAAATAGTTGTAAATTTTAATTTCGGGTTGTTAGAATGAGAGAGAGAGAGAGAGAATAGAATGAGAGCCATAAGTGTGAGTAAAATCTTTCCAACTGATCCTCGCAATCATTTTTATCAATGAGGCCTCTATTTTCTTTAATTTCCATTATTTTCCTTCATTTTCCTCCTCACATGCAACCTGTGACCTTTCACTTCCATTTCCTCCTATTTTCCATTATTTTGATAAATAAAATGCCAATTAATGCCTCATGGCTTTCCAAAGCCTTTGTTATTTCCTTTGCCAATTTCCTTTATCCATAATAACTAAAATGAACACTCGCTAGGATGTTTTTCCCACCATTCAGCTTGGAATACATGTCCCATGACCTTGGTATTATATATTTTTACATGGATTTTTAACCAAGGTTGTTAAAGAACTCTCCCCCTTGGGGGAACACTGTCCTCAGTGTTCAATGACACCTACGACTAGAAAACTAAACATACTTCCTATGGAGATTTATAACATAGCTCATTGCAGTATTTACAATGACCACTACTGAAAACATAATAAACATACCATTTACTCGAGCTTAATAAAACATATCATCACGTTATTCACAATAACAACCACATATAAACTTATACACATTTTCTTCAACCAACAAATATTCATAATGTCTATAGAGCTTTATAAATTCAGCTCGATACAATATTTACAATGATATACATATATGCACATTTTCTCTACCAGCAATTAAAGGGATACGACGTAATGGTATCTGCAAAAAGGGAATCTAGAGGCTCACAGCTCCACCATCAAAGTAATACAAGGATTCACTTCATTCACAGGAAGTCCAACATCCACTGCCAAAGTCCAATCTACATCCAATGTCCAATGCTACAACCTTGTGCCACTTTTCCTCTCAGAGAACAATTACTGGCTCATTTTTCCAAGGCACACTCCCAATGTGCATCTAATTCCATATAGAAATGCTAATGACCAAAACAAATCCATTCCCGCCCTTCCCTTCTATTTTGCACAGTCCCTCAAGCAATTTGGTCACCCCCTTCAATGTAGTCACACAACTTCCAAGTTCCGCTAGCACCCCCATCCTGGGAAGTCCATCCCTTGGAAAGGCTTCCTCGCATCGGAAGATACAAAAACCAAGGCATATCCCTACCTCAACACCATCATGCTAGTCATAACATGCTCATGGAAACCAATGGACACTATTGGTTACTACTCTCCTACAATGGCCCTGCTCCTGAAGTGCTTTACCAGCATAATGTTGCCTGTTTCAATTCCTTTTGCTAACACTGCTAGTTCTTACATTCAGTTCAACCACCCAACTGGGAATTATATTATTTCCTGTACCAAGCACATAACTGCCATTAGATTCAAAATAAATTGAAACAAATTCACATCATACCTCATTGGAAGCCCGTTAATAAGGTACACTTGCACTTATATTTGCTTCATGTCACACAAATCAAACTAGATGTTTAATCAAATGATCATGTATAAACATATCACATCTAGTTAGCTCAAAAAAACAACCATTATAGGTCAAAATCATGAATCGCGTGCAATCATCATAAATCATAATAATAAATCACATGTAACCATCATAAGTGAGAATCGTAGATCACATGCATAATAGAACTGAAATAAAATATCGATACTTGTCCTTCATCAGTCATTACTTATGCCTTTGTTCTTTGTACACACACTAGATCAGTTGCCACACCCGATAAACACTAGTGTTTTCTCTTCAACTACGTACACATACACATAGTGTACAACATGTACATCCACATGAGGCGTACAACTCCACACAATACATACACCCACACCCGCATAGAACACAATACATATAAATATACAGAGTACAACACAACGAATACACATGTCCAGATACCATGACTACAGCATGCCAATACATAGCACTGCATGCCCGCAACAAATCATGTATGACATGCACACAATGCCACATGTATACCAGTATGATATGCACAACATGTACATAGTACCACATGTACACAACAATACCTCCACAACATTTTCACAACATCACATGTACACCACACCACCTGCACAACGTGTACACAATGCCAAATGTACACTGCACCACATGTACAATGTGTACACAATACTACATGTACACAACACCACATGTACACAGTGCCACATGCACGTCATGTACACAGCACCACCTGCACACAACACCACATCTACAACATGTACACAACACCACATGCACATAGCACCACATGTACAATCATGCACACAACACCATATGTACAACACGCACAAAACACCATACATACATACCACTGCATATACAACATGTACATAGCACCATACATACACAACACCCCATATCCAACATTTGCACAATACCATATGCACACAACACCACATATCCAACATGCGCACAGTATGGCATGTACAAAACACCGCATATCCAACATTTACATAACACCATCTATACCTAGCACTGCATATGCAATATACACACAACACCATATATACAACAAACATACAACATCATATGTACACAATACTACATATGTTACATGTACATAACACCATAGTTACAATCACTGAATATACAACATGCGCAACATATACACAAAAGTAGTATTGCACATCTATAGACCACACACTCACCCCACAACCACCCTTGCCTCTAGTTTCTTTCCACTATCCATGCCTATCATATCATGTCACAGATCACAGTTCTTTCACTTCGTTAATGGACCCCTCGGTATTACCTGTCCCTGACATAAACATAAGCATGCTACAAGCATATAATATCAATTCATGTCCACATGATTCTGACCTCATAGATCTGTCAAAGTGTTGACGGGAAAATTGTACCGACAACAACCAGGGGGTCTCCCTAGGGAGAGGTCCTAATTAGACCTCACACCGTTTGGGATAGGAGCCTCGTCCGGTATGTGGGCCCGGCGGTTGCCATAAGTGTTTTCACTCTTGGCTGTCAAATGAGAAGGTGACGAAACAGGGACAAGGGTGAAATGACCAGAAAGTGAAACAAAATCAAACCAAGATTGAAAAAATACAGACAAAGATACACACAAGTCTAAGCATCAAAAAAAGGGGCACGCCATGAGAGGTATTGGTGAGCCAAAACCCATTCAGACGTACATGAAAGAGAACATGTCAGAAGTTAACTACAAAGTAGTTCGCAATAGATCACTGACATGGAAAGAAACAAGTAAACACCGATTTCGAAAGCAAAACGTACATGCAACCACTATGAATCAGCACATAACATATTGCATGTATGAAAGCACACATACAAATATAGTGAAATATCAGACAACTAATACTACCACCATGAGCAAGCATGTGAATCAGTGTTGGAAATGAGAATATATTCTTAATGTTGCTACAACTTCAAATACATATCTTGAAACTCGTTAAAACCCAATAGTAGAATGTGGGATATTCATATTAGTGCCTGATACAAAACCCTAGCCTCGCTAAGTTCCCTCTACTAGCTACCAAGAGTTGAGTGTCTTTAGCTCTTAAGCACAAATTCACTATGTAGTCCTCGCCTCCTACTCAAGTGCTAAAAGTCCCCTCTAAATGAGGTATGAGGACATTTATAGATATGTGGTGACTGTTATCTACCATGACCCTTGGGATTCCCTCTAACCTTTCAACTACCCTCATGATCCTTGAGCTTAGTCTCTACTCTCTTAGGCCCAATGATTGTTACACGCTCTAATCATTCTCAGCGCAAGTGAGAAATATTTACATTAGAATGAAGGAAGAGAGGGTATGTCGAGGGTTCTTGGAAACCCTAAGGTGATGGTTGCCCGTATGTTGCAATGATGTGGTTGCTAAGTCTTGCAACCGGCCTTTCCTCCTGCCACTTTGCTCCATTTACAGTCATCAATCTGTCGGTGATGTGAATTTGAGCTTATCCTGAGATTCTTCGAGTCTTGTAACTCACCAAAGGAAACCCTAGCTTTTTCCATGTCAACCAACAACTTCTACCTTAGTGCTTAGTGCTGGACCATTCGATAGTTGTTGTTTCCTTAAATTATGTCTTCATGAGATACCTAGATAGAAATGACCGTCATCATCTGCGCAACTCCAAGCTTGCAAACACATGACCATTAATTAGGATTTAATGTTAAATAGAATCATCCGAATGTTGAGGAGTGAAGAAGAATTTGTACCCCTGGAGTATTGATTTAAAAAATTGCTGCGCTCGTTCTTTTTTCTCCTCTTTCAAAATGGTGATCCTCCTCGATTTTATAATCCCTTGGTTGCTTTCACTACTATCTTTCATGTACACACTTTCACATCTCCTCATCATATTTTTCTTCAACTTGGCTCTCACCTTCTATCACGCTTTTGGGTGTACCACCCTTTTAACATGTTTAATACGACCTTTTCTGTAACAATACGTCATCTCATTTGGAGCGCTTCACCATATATTTTCAATGCCTTCTGCATGGTATTCTTTATGTGGGCGCTGGTTTATATTACGATACGTTTGTCCTCACTTTGGCATAATATATTATCGCAATGCTTAGACTTTCCTACACAATGCCTATTGTATATTATCCAGCGCAAATAATTGGCTCTTCGATTGTGAAGGATCCACAAGCCAATTGATTCGGGACATGCTTGATTAATGAAGATCATTGTCCCCTCACTTTGTTAGATTGTAACCTTTATCGCAGCCTTCAAACAAGGTTTGCAACACATCTGGTCTATATCTTGGAACACAATTTTGTGCGATTTTGAAACCCATCGACTTTGGGAGGTCGTACAGTCGCTGGAGAGGGCTAGTCGCACCAATCACTGACTCCCTTAGGAACTATTTTGTGAACCAGTGAGTTGGGGAGGTCACACAGTCGCTAGAGAGGATGAGTCGCACCAATCACTGACTCCCTCAGGGGTGATTTTGCGACTGGTCACATTATTAGACAGGTCGCATCTGAAAGGCGAGTCGTGTTTTCTGGGGTAGATTATGCTTTAGAGTTGTAGCCACTACTACAAAAACCTGCGACTCTGCGAATTGATCGCACAATGCCTTCTGGCGACCTCCAGTGAACCATGGTGAACTTAACATTTATCTCTCTTCCGGGCGCGATCCTCTTGTCCAAAACGTCGAACTGGGCTAGATGAGATGTCATCAATCGATCAAGAAATCTTAGTCTACGAGTGATGACAGACAGGTTAACCTTTCAACTAGGTGTTTTGCACAGAAGACAGTGCTGCCATGACATTCCTTCATGTGCGTTCCTTCCCTAGCTTCATGGATGAACGACTATTCGACGAAGTCGTCATCGAATCTTGAGCGGCTTCGGGTTACTTTGCAAGGTCCAATAGTGTTATTTTTTCTTTATAGTAGCGGTGCGTCGGTCGACGGACTTGAATCCCTTGGGTTCCTCCATCTACATCTCACGCATGCTGATGATGATCAGTTAGAAGGAAGTGTCTTAAAGCGCAGGCTTCCATTGTAATATTAGCACTAGTCCATAGATATGATTGTAAAATGAAATGGTCGGACTGGCGGTGGTGCAGCGCAGGAGATCTGACCCTCTCCACAGATATGTAATCATCCAAACGTTGGGTGTTAGCGTGTGCATTTCCTCATCCTATGGCCCGTGAAAATCAAATGACATTTTTTTCTTGTATTCCCTTGGACGCATATGTATATGCGCTTCTCTTAGTATCCTCTTGTGTTCAAGAGCGACTTGACAAATGGTCTTAATGTTAAATCCTCACAAGAAATAATTTCAGCTTCAATGCTAATAGGTGGAGCCCAGTACACTTTCGTAATGTGCCATCCTTGATATTGATCGTTGGAGGGCCTTCTCCCATAGTTTGTATTAAAAAGGAAAAAAGCATAGCCATCGTACATGGCCCTTTAGTTGTGCTAAAAGTGGCTTTCGCACTTTGCCTCTTAATACCTTAGATGTGCCCGAAACATTCTCTTTGACATGCACTTCCGATGGCAATCGGAAAACAAAAAATATGCCTTCCACCCCCTTCATCATTTACGCCCCAATGCATATCTTTGGAGTGCTCTAGCCCTTATGGTGGCTAGCCATATGAATTTCAAGGCTTTTGAGTGTGTTATGGTGGTTTACACTAAAAAGAATTAACCTTTTATCCATCTTGAACACCCACCATGCCATATGTCGAAGAATCACCGCGTGTTGAAGAGGGTATCTTTGTGTCATATTCAAAACTCTTTAGAAGAGTTTGTGCAGTTCATATGGACAGTTAAAACCTCATCTTTAGAGTATCTTAGGGTTGTCATGTCAAGGGATTCCTTAATGAAACTGTTACATAGTTTCAATGTATACTAATGGCATCTTCGACAAATTTCCTGAAACGGGGTGGGATAAGAATAAGTTAGCTCTCAATAGTGTTGAAAAAAAATGAATAAATCAAATAGTTCAATTAAGGAGCATAAAAAATGAATTATCCAAAATAAGATGCTACAAATTAAATTGATTGGTCAAGCATGCTTAATTTTGGGGACCAGCTCAAAACTTAGGGTCTTTCTTGGATCTATTGATTGCAGTGGACTTTAATACTTCATGATGCCATAAGGTGATGATGCACTCATAGAGAAAGCTCCTTGAAATAATCGTGACCATGCGTTTGGGGTGGGGATTAAATGCAAAGACAGGTTGGATTATTAATCACACACATTTAGGGATACAAGGATGCAAAAAGGGGCATACAGTTCATGCAAACCCTAATGCACATGCTGAGGGGTTGGACCAGCCAAGCAATTAGGACAATATGCTAGGCATTGACTCTCGCTATGGTGTCATGTGAAACCGATGGGAATGCACCCCTATGGGACTGCGAATTAGGTTAACACAAGAAAGAGGACCATTCTTTTGACAAATTAGGGTTTCTCCCAAACCCTAGAACGACTAGCATAATGCAAGCCAAACTGAAGCCTTATCTGGTCGAGATTAATGCCCCCACTGATTGGTGATGACTACTATGGTTGACCTAGCTTCGAAATCATGGAGGAACTATCCATGCTCTTTGGAGCAGTAAAACCCCCAAACCCTAGAACAATTATGAGACAACAAGACAAGTGGATGCGGCTTGTATCGTATGAATGGGCGCAGAAACAGGGTTTGGTAGGAATAGGTCATGGTGAGATCAACCACTTGGAAACTGGATGGAAACTTCAATGGGTTGAGCGAATAGAGAGGGACCCAAAAATTTTAATATGCTCAAAATTCTGGGTCGTGTTGTAGCAGCTACAACAATTGGCAAACCACTGGTAGAATCCAACATCTCTTCCAAAATCCCTACAATTGTTTGAGTCTGGATAGTGATGGTAGGGAATATTTAACATGCATTATGGTTAGCTCCAGTGTTGCTTTGACCATTATAGGTATGCCCTCCCTTTGTGCCTCAGCTAGGTCTTGTTAATCAGTATACACCCAAATAGAAATTCACACATGCCAGTAGTTGACAATGATGCCAAGAGAAAGGCAGAGGGCTTATTATATTTAGAATTTTTTAAAATAAGTGTTTGTTGTTGCTCCACTCCCAGCAGGCCTGGACAGTACCCCGACGAAGTCACTTCAAGGAATCACAAACATTTCTCTGCTGCCAGCAGTCCTGTACAGTGCACTGGCGGAGTCGTTGCATTACCTCTCTGCAGAGGAAGAATTTCTAGATCCTTTACCCTTCATTTAATTTCATTTTACTTTTATGTGCATATTAGCACTTATTACTGGGTTTTCATTGCGCCAGGGAGGATGAGGGATCCCGACTTATTTTATGGGAAAGAGAGGTTGTTGTTGTTTGACAGAAACTGAAAGACATTTTGATTTGGGTTTTCCCTCATGCCAAGCCTTCACATCCCATCCCTAGCTAATAGGTGAAACAAGTAAACAATTCATTGAGATATTCAAGACTATGTTGAGCACAAGGTTCAGGGTATGGATACAGGTCATTTAAAATTATTAGTGTTCCCCACAAGAAACTTTCATGTATCTCCTTGGCTAATGAATTAGACTCATAGGAATGATGCCCAGGGCGTGACTTTGATGCTGGGATCTGAGAGAAGTTGCCTCTTGGGGTAACCACCACAACCTTCCACAATCATTAGGGTTAAGGTTTCATCATTATGACAAGGAAAGAAAGGAAGACCTTTAGGGTTTCGATGTGCACAAAGAGGTAAAAGAAATCCATCCGTCTTCAAGCATGTGCAAGTAGGGGTAAGAAGGCTAGTTAGGGCACCAAAGGTTTGAAGGCTCTAGGTTCGATGAAGGCTCATGCAGTGGAACACAATACACAAAAATGCTAGAATAGGTCAATGACTAGTGAATACTATGCAAGAAGGAAAATACATTATGCAATGCAGCGAGCAAGCCTTATGATGTAATGTGATGCTATGTGTGAGAGAAATTAGCTAATTGCAAGTGAAGAACAAGGCAAAGTGCATGTAGTGATTATATGAATGTTGTGTAGTAATGAGAAAATGAAAGAGTGTGGGTGAAAACTAATGGAAAATTACAATGCATAAAACTACTTACCGTAAACAAAATACAACAAACATAATTTTAAACCATAAATAAAACCCTAGCAATTAAAATGCTTATTAACAACTTGAACCAGTAAAATTTTATTAACAAACCCTATA
Source organism: Pinus albicaulis (assembly GCA_034641835.2). NCBI lineage: Eukaryota > Viridiplantae > Streptophyta > Pinopsida > Pinales > Pinaceae > Pinus > Pinus albicaulis. The sequence continues at coordinate 2,657,829 of MU968493.1, read as the reverse complement.
TATCATAAACCTAAAACCATAATTTATCTAGAGAGGTGATCGAATTACGTGAAATCATATTTCCAATGCAGCCATCACATTAGTTCCTAACCTACAAGAACAAAAATGTCCGCAATTAGAACCAGCATAAAAAATTTTGCACCAACAACAAAAATTACCTGTAAAGCATGCGCAACAAGAAGAAGGCCGTGACTACTTACCAGAGAATGTGCCATAACATATTGTTCAAGTTGATCTACAATCTCATCCTAATAAATAGGAAGATGTACTTGAAAGTTATAATCATCTAGCCATGACACACATCCATTCATGCATAACCCTAGATTCAACGGAAGTGAGGTAAGACATTTCCTACTTGCAAAAACATTTGTCGGATAGGATTTGTCAACCCAGCTAGAAAACTCATCATGATGACATGGAGAAAATATGCAATTGCCAGGTGAAATTTATATGCCATATAATTCAAGTGTAGAAACCCTAATTTCAAAAATCCTAGTTTGAAGATGTCCATGGGTTTTGTTGAGGACATGAGGACTTGACGTAAATGTCAGCAGGAGCTGAAGTGCCTTACTGCCCTGGAAAAACTCTAAAGCTTCAAACGAGGAGATATCAAACTTCGGTGGTTCTGTGAGATTCACTGGTGAATGCATGTAGTCATTATTTGCGAGGAATGGATAACTATCAGTGAACATAATATTAATTTGGCCAAATGTTCATAAACCGATAGATTGACAATTCAATAGGTCAGGTTCTTTAGATTCCCAAGGATGAGATGAATTGACCAGAAGAGTCTCAGGCAATAAAGAGGTTGAGTGATTGGATTTTAACATGTCATCTTCTTGTACCTGACTGCAAACTCTACTGGCTGGGCAAAAATCAAAAATATTTGAGACATTGGCTAGTGTCCTCCCTTCAGTGAACAAAATAGGGTATAAAGGTTGATGTATTCCAGCTGTTAGGGGACAAAAATGCGTGCTCAAAGAAACATCACTCGAACATGAGGCTTGCCAAGATGAGCTGGCATTTTACATGTTTATGTTGATAGGAGTGTGTTGCACAAAAAACGTAATTTCAGAAACCCTAATTTGACTTGGTCCAGGGTCTCATGAGGATCGTGAGAACTTGATATAACCATATGCAAAAGCTAAAGTGCCTCAACTTCCTGATGAGTCCTTGAATCCTAGAAAAGTGAATCATCGAATTCTGGTGGCTTCATAGGGTCAACGGATAGATACAAATGACAGTCACCAGAGGTGTGAGTGAATATGTATCAAATAGATAACAATCATTGGAGCCACCAATTTTATCAAGTTGGGTATCTAGTACATTAGGCTCTTCTAGGATTAAAAATGGGGATGAATCGGTGAGAGAAACATCTTGAGATTGCCGAGACATAAGGTCACTTTCTTGACCATTTAATGACTGCGGATGAAATAGATTTCAGATAAGAGATTCATCATTCTCATAATGTGATTGTGAAACATCACTCTTGTGTTCATCATGTTTGAAATACTGAGAGGGGGGGTGATTCAGTATTTCTTTTCAATTGTTATTTTTACCACTTAGATCACTTATATTTAGAACACAAAAGGAACATTAAGAGTAAATAATTTTATTAATATATTCTTTATAATAAATCCAATACAATAGTGTAGGGCTCCAACCCTAGATGAAGACACCAATCTTCAATCCTTATATGCACCAACTTGTACTTTTCCAAGCACCGACTTGGACTTCATGAGGCTTCGACCTTTAGGGCTCCAACCCTATCTTCCCAAGGCACCAACCTTGTCGCTTTGAGGCACCAACGTCTCTGGTATAGGCTCTGACCTAGTCTCTTGAGGACACCAATCCTCTAGGGCTCCAACCCTATCCTCCAAGGCACCTACCTTGCCTTTTTGAGGCTCTAACCTCTTGGGCTCCAACCCACTGTAATACTTTGTCAAGATATGTTTGGTAGTAACTCAAATCTACAAAAATATTCTTCACTGGGCTCTGTCAATATTCAGCTTCAACGTAGTCTCCATGCTACATCATCAATGACAACCTTATCAACTTAAAAGGTGACACCATTGCTCTTCATCATACCCAATCAATCTCTTCAAGTTACCTCATCATGACATCATCATTGCATCATTCTTTTAAATACAACACTCAAATGTGTCTACACTAAGTTTTGCACTCGCTGTAAATGTGACTTAAATAGTTTTGCACCTTCTTCAAATCTGATCCAAGGTTTTCTCCAAGACTTCTCCAAGTTGACTTCAAAGGTGCTCCAAATGCCAGCTCCTTTAATCAATGTTCAAAGGTAGTCTTCAAGATTATTCTTACTATTCTACACTAAGCCTACTTTACTGCACCACTCTTCATCACCCAATCTACACCAAGGTTCCTGCATAAAAATTCATTTTTGTACCAACATTCTTGCACCACGGTACACTATGACTATTACACCAACTACACTAAGGAATTGAGATCATACTGCACCAATACTTTTGCACTACTCCAAAACACCAGATTAACATTGGTCTGAGGTCATATCAGTCCAATCTTCAAGTGCTACCACAGGAAGGATGTCACAGGTCCGTAGATCTGGTACCAAAACAATCCTGAACCTTCTGTAATGAATCTGTAACCCAACCATCCAGCCCTACCACTGAAGCTTACTAAAAAGGAAGGCACAAATCTAAATTTCAATACCCACAACAATGTGTGTAAAGAAAGCGAATCAAATTCCTCCAACAGGTCTGAATAAAGTATTCTTCTCAGTCCGGAAAATCACCATGTAACATCATTGATAATGACAGGGAAGAGGTCCGAGAAACCCACAACAACGTATGACTTATTTTGATCAATCGAAATTTGCAATCCAACCACAGCTTTGAGCCTGCAGCAAGGCACCAAAGCATCAAAGGTAGGAATTTTGAAGCTTAAATCTTCTCCATAGATCGAAACCCTTAGATTTCACCAGCTCCCACAAATCAAAAGCAAAAGGTTTGAATATATTTGCCTCTCCACTATTCTAGACCATAGACAGTCCAAAAATTTACCAAACAATACACAAAAATCCGAAATAAATAAAAGGGATATGACCCTTAACTCATTGTTTTTTCTGTGTTATTTACTTCACTTTATTTCTCCTTAATCTCTAACAAAATTATATGCTAAAATAAGGTCAAAACCCTCTTATATATACACACATTCTTTTCCATAAACGAATAGACTTGTCTTCAAGAAGGGCCGACATGAATTTACTAAGGTAAGGTTGGCTCACTGACAGAATTTTACCTTAAACTTGAAAAAGAAATAAATTTCAAACCGCTTGGAATTTCGGGATGAGTAATAGCTTGTTGGAAAGGAAAAATTATTCTCTTCAATATGGTGTAGGTTTCATTGAGTAATTTTGCATCTAAGGTAGCAAAAAATATTTTTTAATGTGACTGACTATTTATGAGTGCAGAAATGGAGGCAAGGCAGAATGCCTTTGAGTGTAGGGCTTCTTCATGGTTTCATTTATTCATTCATTATCTTCATAAACATCTCTTAGCCTTATTCAACATAGGATCACCATAATCATGTCCTTGCCTTCTTCAACATAGGGTCACTAGGTCAGTTGTCCTTAAGATAGTGCATAGATATTTCATCAATCAAATGCAACATCATTATGTAGTCTTCATTATAAGGACATCAAGCTTCACATCATTGGAGATTTGTCATGTCATCATCAAATTATCAGAGGTAGGACATGTAATCATGTAGTGTTATCATCAAGATCATTGGAGGTAGGAAATTTCATCATGTGTACGTCTTCTAGTCCTTCATCAAGTGTAGTGATATGGTATTCTTCCCTTATAATCATTAAGATACATGGTTGACACTTCATTTGTGTCTTGACATATTAAACAAGAGTTGTGATAATCCTGTGGCATCTTCAAGAATATTTTATATCCTGACCACTGACATCAACGATTGACATCAATGACAACCTGGATTAAGAATCTCCCCCTTTATCATTGATGGAAATATTCTTTCCTTTCCAACATTTTCTCCCCCTTTGACATCAATGGAAAACGCGGTGCCCAAGTGCTCCCCCTATCATGCTGCTTAATGTTGCTCCCCCTATCATGTTACACTTCCTTCTGGAAATGTGTTTCATGATATATGTGTTTGTATTTCTTCATGTGATGAACCAAATCCCCCTGTCTTCACATATTCCTCTAGCTCATGAAGGATTGCTTACCTAGTGTGATCAAGTAGAATATATCATCATAATATCATGATTTTCTTCAATGGAGTTACTTTCGAGAGATGTATAGCTTCTGCAAGAATTTTCAAGAATCACAAACTCCCCCTAACTATATACATGATCTCGTTTTGTCGACCTCTCACCATCAAATTCTTGGAATATCAAGGATGACTTCATCAAGTCAACAACATGTGTTGTTAGCTGGAGTGTTCAAGAGACTTTTGGATTGAACTTGCTTCATTCTCCATACTTGTGTAACTCTCTTCTTTTGCATGGTTATAGCTTGTGGAGAGTCCCAAGTTAAGTTACATTCACGTGCCATATGTCCAATTTTTTGGAAATTGAAGCACTCTATCTTGTTCATGAATAAGAAATCATGATGACTTCTTGCAAAATTTCTTATAGGAGACTAACGGGGACCAATATATTTTTATTTTTTATATGCTTTATAGTGTTTTTCCATGTGCCCAAAGTTTGTACAAGAATAGCAATAACCAAGAAATATACTTTGGTACCTGGGAGATGAAGAGTTCCTTGAAGTAATTCTAAAGTCTTTTTGCCTTGGGTTTCTCTAATGATAATCATTACCTTTTGTATCTTTTGCATCCTCTGTAAGTCTCCATGGAGTAGGATTTCTTCCATTACCATCTTGACTCTTGCCTTTGCTGGAATTGGGAGCATCAACATCTCTTTCTGACTTCCTTACATCCTTGTTATTTGAATCATTATCATTCTTTCTTGAGGGTTCACCTGCATAACCAAAACCTGATTTATCAAGGGGAGACCTTTGATGACTTAGGATGTCATCTAGGGTTTGAGAGCTTTTCAAGTTCTTATTAAATGAGACAACTTCCTTTTTTAGAGTGAAAATTTCTCCTTTCAATTTTTCACAATCTTCTTCTTTCATGACTAGTTGCTTAATCATTTCTTCCATCATCCTTGTTGCTTCATGTGCTTCGATTTTAAGAGAGATGGTATTTTATTTCATTATGAATATTTCTTTATTCTCATTTTCTAGACTTTTCTCCATTTCTTCTTTTATTCTTGTAGCTTCACATGTTTCGTCCTTGAGAAGATTGATGTCTAATTTTATTTTGAATATTTATTCATCCTTTTATTCTAGTTGGCATATCATGGTGTTTCTCTCCTTTTCTGCTTCATCAACTTGTCCTTCTATGAATTCCAAAGTTTCCATCACCTTGTCGTCTCCTTGCACTTTTTTCCTTGCTTCTTCTAGTTGAGATCTAATTGAGGAGACCTCTTCCTTGTATTGAAAAATCTATGCTTCAAGATTGTTCAAGATCTCAAGACTTTTTTCAAGGTGGCTTGACAAATTTTCTTCCCTTTTCTTTGTCTTATCCAATTTATTTGTCATAGATATGAATTCTTCATGATGATTTCTTTTGTTTTGATGAAATTTCTCCTTAATTTTGGCGAGCTCCTCATCTCTTTCTTGTACTTGAAGCTTGAAAAGGTAAACTTCCTTCCTTGTCTTGTCTTGGTCACCATCTTGCACTTTCTTCTTAAGTTCCTCATTTTACTTTTTCAAACTGTTAATCTCTTCCATGGCATCTATAATTTTATTCAGGAGATCTTCTTCAAATTCTTCTTTTCTTTCTTCTTCTTCTAGGTCTTCTTTAGCCTTCATGTCATCATTCTTACTTTCAACTTCCTTGATGGGTTTTGGATTTCCTTATTTCTTTCCATCATATTCTTGACTAGAGGTCATGGTAAATGCTCATTTTGAGTTAAGATCATGAATTTTGTCCCATATACCCTTTGCTGAGGGACATTTTTCTAAATTGGCCTTCATAGAATCAGGTAGAACATTCAAGATTTCTTTTATTGCTCTTGTATTATACTCCTTGGATTCTCCTTCCATCATGTTATCATTAATAACTGATTTCCAGACTTCAATGCCTTAAGTCTTTAAGAAATTCCTCACTCTTGCCTCCCATATATCAAATTTCCCATTGAACAATGGAGCCTTCACATATTGATTGACTTCAATTTCGATAGTTGAGGAAGACACATATTTAGGAGGATTGGAGACTTTCTTCCTTCTCTTTTCCATTTGTGTTCTAAGGATCAACCTTCAAGTTGTTAGGCTTTGAGTGAAGGTACTAGCTCTGATTCCAATTTTTGGAAATACTGACAGGGGGGGTGAATCAGTATTTCTTTTCAATTGTTATTTTTACCAGTTAGATCACTTATATTTAGAACACGAAAGGAAAAATAAGAATAAATACTTTTATTAATATCTTCTTTATAATAAATATTATACAATAGTGTAGGGATCCATCCCTAGATGAAGACACCAATCTTCAATCCTTCGAGGCACCAACCTATACTTTTCCAAGCACTGGCTTGAAATTCATGAGGCTTCGACCTCTAGGGCTCCAACCCTATCTTCCCAAGGCACCAACCTTGTCCCTTTCAGGCACCAATCTCTCTGGTATAGGCTCTGACCTGGTCTCTTGAGGACACCAATCCTCTAGGGCTCCAACCCTATCCTCCAAGGCACCTACCTTGCCTTTCTGAGGCTCTAACCTCTTGGGCTCCAACCCACTGCAATACTTCGTCAAGATATGTTTGGCAGTAACTCACGACTCCCAAAATATTTTTCACCGAGCCTTTTCAATCTTCAGCTTCAATGTAGTCTCCATGCTACATCATCAATGACAACCTTATCAAAATAAATACTGTGGATATTCTGAGTTTTTCATCTGAAAATATACACCACAGAAGCCTCCAATCTATCAACTTAGAAGGTGTCATCACTGCTCTTCATCATACCCAATCAATCTCTTCAAGTTACCTCATCATGAAATCATCATTGCATCATTGTTTTAAATACAACACTTAAATGTGTCTGCACTAAGTTCTGCACCGGCTCTAAATGTGACTTCAATAGTTCTGCACCTTCCTCAAATATCATCCAAGGTTTTCTCCAAGACTTCTCTAAGTTGACTTCAAAGGTACTCCAAATGCTCACTCCTTTAATCAATGTTCCAAGGTAGTCTTCAAGATTATCCTTACTATTCTAGGCTAAGCCTTCTCTACTACACCACTCTTCATCACCCAATCTGCACCAAGGTTCCTGCATAAAACTTCATTGTTGTACTAGCATTCTTGCACCACACTACACTAGGACTATTACAACAAATGCACTAACGAATTTACACCATACTGCACTAGGAATTTTGCACTACTCCAAAACACCATATTAACACTGGTCTGAGGTCATATCAGCCCAATCTTCAAGTGCTACCACAGGAAGGATGTCACAGGTCCGTAGATCTGGTACCAAAAAAATCCTGAGCCTTCTGCAATGAATCCTTAACCCAACCGGTCAGCCCTACCACTAAATATTACTACAAAGGAAGGCACAAATCTGAATCACAATACCCACAACAATGTGCCTAAAGAGAGTGGATCAAATTCCTCCAACAGGTCCGAAGAAAGACTGCTTCTCAGTCTAAAAAACCACCCTGTAACATGACCGAGAATGAGAAGGAATAGGTTTGAGGAACCCACAACAACGTATGACTTAGTTTGATCAACATAAATTTGTAATCCAACCATAGATCTGAGCCTACAGCAAGGCACCAAAGCATCAAAGGTAGGAAGTCTGAAGCTTAAATATTCTCCATGGACTGAAACCCTTAGATTGCAGCAGCTCCCATAGATCAAAATTCACAGGTTTGAATATATTTGCCTCTCCATTTTTCTAGCCCATACATAGTTCAAAAATTTACCAAGCAATACACAACAGTCTGAAATAAATAAAAGGAATATGACCCTTAACTCGTTGTTTTTTCTGTGTTATTTACTTCGTTTTTTTTCTCCTTAACATCCACCGAACTTCTTTGCTAAATGAAGGTCAAAACCCTCTTATATATACACGCATTCTTCTCCATAAACGAATAGACATGTCTTCAAGAAGGGCTGACATGAATTTACTAAGGTAAGGTCGGCTCACTGACAAAATTTTACCTTAAACTTGAAAAATCAATAACTTTCAAACCGCTTGGAGTTTTGGGTTGAGTAATAGACTGTTGGAAAGGAAAAATTATTCTCTTCGAGATGGTGTAGGTTTCATTAAGTAATTTTTCATATAAGGTAGCAAAAAATATTTTTTAATGTGATTGATTATTTATGAGTGCAGAAATGGAGGCAGGGCAGAATTCCTTTGAGTGTAGGGCTTCTTCATGGTTTGATTTCTTCGTTGATTTTCTTCTTAATGATGTCCTAGCCTTATTCAACATAGGATCACCATAATCATGTCCTTTCCTTCTTCAACATAGGGTCACTAGGTCAGTTGTCCTTAAGATAGTGCAGAGATATTTCATCAATCAAATGAAACATCATTATGTAGTCTTCATCATAAGGACATCAAGCTTCACATCGTTGGAGATTTGTCATGTCATCATCATTTTATCAGAGGTAGGACATGTAATCATGTAGTGTCATCATCAAGATCATTGGAGGTATGACATTTCATCATGTGTATGTCTTCTAGTCCTTCATCAAGTGCAATGATATGTTAGTCTTCCACTATGATCCTCAAGATACATGATTGACACTTCATTTGTGTCTTGACATCTCAAACAAGAGTTGTAATCATCCTCTAGCATCTTCAAGGATATATTCCATTCCGACCACTGACATCAATTATTGACATTAGCTATTGAAATCAATGACAACCTAGATTAACAAATCACTGCCATCAACACTAGTAGGAGACAGTTCTAAATGACTTGTAGAAATTACTGGTGTGGTAGACTCAAGAAATGAATCAGGGAATAACGTATGAAATGATTCAGATGAGGTGGTCGTAAGACTTTCATCTCACACATTAGTGTCATCCATAGGTAATAATGAACTTGCATGCATGTCATGATCCATGGAATTTGCAGGACACTCAATTTCATTTGGGACAAGGCTCAAGTCATTGTCGGTAGGTGAATGATATTTAGGACTAGACTGAGTCATGTGTTCAATGGACTCGAGATTGGTTCCATCAGGAGGGGGAGATGATAAATCAATCTAGTTTTCAAGTTTTTATTTGACAATTTGTATGAAATATTTATAGGTGATACAACATGGTTCATTTCCCTACAAGCATCTTTCATCACTTAAACTAGTTGTGACTAAAACTCCATTAGGTAGCAAATCACGAGGAGGATGAGAAATGTCACAAATAGTAATTTCCCCCTTGGAGGTTTGAATTTGTTCAAGACTCTGAGATATAGGCAAGACAATGTTAGTGATCGAATCTGGACAATTAGTAAGTTGAAGATTATTATGACAGTCATAAGGATCGGGATTTGTTTCAAATTGAAAGTGTTGCAGAGAAACGAAAACCAACTTTTGAAATTGTTCAATTAAATATTCTCAATCGTCATCTCTTTTAGGGAACTCAAAACAAGGATGAACAAATATAATAGAAATTTCCTCTAGATATTCTTCAAGTTTCATTCTGATCTCATTTATCCTTATTAATATGTCTTGAAAATCGTACTTGTGAAACGCTTGTTGAAGCTCACAAGTGAGTTGCTCGAATGAATGGATCGAAGCTACTGGAAATGTGTGGCACCATTGCTTAACGTGAACTTCAAGGGTGAGGGAGAAAAGCACACAAGAAAAATCCTCATCATCAATTTCATAATATTCACAAAACTCAAGAAAATCTGATAGGTGCTCAGTTATGGAAATTCCATTCTCACAATTGAACTTTAACTGAGACAAGTGATAGGGAGGCTCATCGGTGATTAAGCATCGACAAATAGATAAAATTGATAAACATCTTAAGATAAAATTTTGGGGACGAGCCATTTACAGATATGAGACTAAATTTTAGGCTCTAAGGGCTCAACTTGTCATCTGGCCCTCCTTCTAGCTCCAATTTTGTTGACGAAAAAAATTGTACTGACAACAACAAGGTGGTCTCCCCAGTGAGAGGTCCTAATTAGACCTCACACCATTTGGGATAGGAGCCCCATCCGGTATGTGGGCCCGGCTTCCGCCATAAGTGTTTTCACTATTGGCTCTCAATTGAGAAGGTGATGAAGTGGGGACAAGGTTGAAATGACCAAGCAACAAAATCAACCCAAGATTGAAAAACTAAAGATAGAGATACACGCAAGTCTAAGCAGCAATAAAAATGGGCACACCATGAGAGGGATTGGTGAGCCAAAACCCATTCAAACGTACATGAAAGATAACATGCCATAATTTAACTGCAAAGTAGTTCACAATAGATCACTGAAATGGAAAGAAACAACTAAACACCGATTTCGAAAGAAAAACGTACATGCAACCACTATGAATCAATCCATAACATATTGTGTGTATGAAAGAACACATACAAATATAGTGAAATATCAGACAGCTAATACTACCACCATGAGCAAGCATGGGAATTGGTGCCAGAAATGAGAATACATTATTAATGTTGCCACAATTTCAAATACATATCTTACAACTCGTCAAAACCCAATAGTGGAACATGGGATATTCATACGAGTGCCTAATACAAAACCATAGCCTCGTTATAGCTCCCTCAACTAGCTACCAAGAGCTGAGTGCCTTCAGCTCTTAAGCACAAATTTTCTATGTAATCCTCGCCTCCTACTCAAGCTCTAAAATTACCCTCTAAATGAGGTATGAGGTCACATTTATAGATGCATGGTCATTGTTAATCTACCATGACCATTGGTCTTCCCTTTTACCTTTCAACTACCCTCATGATCCTTGAGCTTAGTCTCTACTCTGTCAAGCCCAATGATTGTTACATGCTCGAAGAGCAAGTGAGAAATACTTACATTAGAATGAAGGAGGAGAGGGGATGTCGAGGGTTCTTGGGAACCCTAGGGTTTTGGTTTCTCATATGTTGCAATGATGTGGTTGTTATGTCCTGCAACTGGCCTATCCTCCTGCCACTTTTCTTCATTTGCAGTAATCAATCTCTCGGTGATGTGCCTTTCAGATTAATGTGAGGCTATTAGAATTTTGTAGGTTTCCAAAGGAAACACTAGACTTTTCCATCCAAACCAACAACTTCTACCTTGGTGCTAGTTGAATCATTCGATAATTTTTGTTTCCTTGAATCATGCCTTCATGAGATGCCTAGATATAAATGCCCGTCATTATTTGCGCAAATCCAAGCATGAAAACACATGACCATTAATTAGGATTTGATATATTTAACATAGTTAATAGAATCATAAAACTTGAGGAGTGAAGAATAATTTGTAGCCCTGGAGTATTGATGTAAAAAATTGCTTGCCTCGTTCTTCTTTCTCTTCTTTCATCATGGCGATCCTCCTTGATTTTCCGATTACTTTGTTGCTCTCACTACTATCTTACATGTATACACTTTCACATCTCCTCATCATATTTTTATTCAACTTTCCTTTGACCTTCTATCATGCTGCTGGGTGTACCACCCTTTTAACATGTTTAATATGACCTTTCCTGTAACAATATGTCATATCATTTGGAGCACTTCACCATATATTTGCAATGCCTTCTGCATGGTATTTTTTATGTGGGCGTTGGTTTATATTACGATACGCTTGTCCTCACTTTCCCGTAATATATTATTGCAACACTTGGACTTTCCTACAAAATTCCTATTGTATATTATCAAGTACAAATAATTGGCTCTTCGATTGTGAAGGATCCACAAGCCAATTGATTCAATATTGGCTTGATTAATGAAGATCATTGGCCCCTCGTTTTGGTATATTATAACCTTTATCTCTTGGAACACAATTTTGCGCGATTTTGCAACCCATCGACTTTGGGAGGCCGCAGAGTCATTGGAGAGCGTGATTCGCACCAATCACTGACTCCCTCAGGCACGATTTTGTGACCCAGCGACTTGGGGACGTCACACAATCGCAAGAGAGGATGAGTCACACCAATCACTGACTCCCTCAGGTGCGATTTTTCAACTGGTCACATTATTATACATGTCACATCTAAAGGGCGAGTTTCATTTTTTGGGGAAGATTATGCTTTAGAGTTGTGACCGGTGGAGGTCACATTAGTCGCCAGATCGGGTTGGTTGCACCCGCCACTGCTGCAAAAAAGTGAGACTATGCAAATTCATTACACAATGCCTTTTGGCGACCCCCACTAAACCATGTTGAACTTAAACGTTTATCTCTCTTTTAGCTGCGATCCTCTCGTCCAAAACATCAGACTGTAACAGATGAGATGTCATCAATCGATCGAGGAATCTTAGTGTAAGAGTGCCAACAGACATGTTAACCTTTCAACCAGGTGTTTTGCACAGAAGACAGAGCTACCATGGAAATATCTCATGCATGTTCCTTCCCTAGCTTCATGGATGAATGACTATTCCACAAAGTCGTCATCGCATCTCGAGTGGCTTCAAGTTACTTTGCAAGGTGAAACAATGTTCTTTTTCTTTACAGAAGCGGTGTGTTGGTTGATGGATTGAATCTCTTGGGTTCCTCCATCTACATCTCACGCATGTTGACCATTAGTCAGAAGGAAGTGTTTTAGAGTGCAGGTTGCTGCTATAACAGTAACACTAGTCTATAGATATGATTTTAAAATGAAATGGTTGTCTTGGCAGTGGTACAGCGTAGGGGATATGACCTTCTCCACCGATATGTAATCATATAAACTTTAGGTGTTAGTGTGTGCATTTCCTCATCCTGTGGCCCGTGAAAATCAAACGACCTGTTTTTCTTGTATACTCTTTAACGCATATGTATATGTTCTTTTTTCAGTATCCCATTGTGTTCAACTGCAACTTTACCAATGGTCATAACATTAAATCCTCACAAGAAAAAAATGTGGCTTCAATGCTAATAGGTGGCGCCTAGTACATTTTCGCAATGTGCCATCATTGATATTGATCATTCGAGGACATTCTCCCATAGTTTGTATTAAAAAGGAAAATGACATAGCCATCACCTTTAGTTGTGCTAAAGGTGTCTTTCGCACTTGGCCTCTTAATACCCTATATGTGCCTGAAACATTCTATTCGACATGCACTTCCGATGGAAATCAAAAAACAAAAAATATGCCTTTCACCCTCTTCATCATTTACGCCCCAATGCATCTCTTTGGAGTGTGCTGGCCCTTATGGTGGCTACCCATACAAATTTCAAGGCTTTTTAGTGTGCTACGGTGGTTTATACTCAAAATTATTAACCTTTTATCCATCTTGAACACCCACCATGCCATATGTCAAAGAATAAACGTGTGTTGGAGAGGGTATCTTTGTGTCTGTTACACAGCATTTTTTCACTGTCCTTGTAGTCCCTGTTCCCGAACCTTAGAGAACCCATAAAATGATCCCTATGTAATTTTTCCATCATGAAAATATGCCTTTGGATCCCATACAATCTAAAGAACAATCTCTCTTTTGATCATTTCTAGAGTAGCTCCCTAAAACCCACTTTTTTGGAGCAGCGTGACCCTTCTGTGTGTCACCAGTGTTGATGGCCCATCCTTAGCCTGTTTCTAGTGCCGATCAGTGCTAGTATGGACCTCATAACCATGTCGATCTATTTCTAGAAGATTTTTAAAATGGAAACACAGCTTCATGACCTGGAAACTTCGAGGGCTGAGAGCTGGATGTTTCTTGATAAAGATATGGTTGAGCTGCCTCCTTTGGGCGTTTTGTTCCTACAAAAGAGGAACCACCCAAGGAGATAAGCCTTTTTCCCACCTTAAGTGGATCCATGTCCCCTACCCCATGACTATAAATTGATCACCTTCTAATGTCTCTGCTAGTTAGAACATAATAGAAGAGAATAACATAGAAACGTTTGAAGATTGTCATAGGCATTGAAGGAGATAGTTGAGACCCTTAGCCTTCTCACATTGAGTTGAAAAAGAGTGCTTTGGAGATGTGCCTAGATTCGGACCCGCAGAAGGAGAGCTTGGACATCAAGGCACAGGTTTTAACTCCTTTTTTATTAATAATATGATACAACTAATATATATTTTCCATTCTTGTCCATGTTTATGATAAGAATTATAGCATTCCTTGATCAACTAGATAGATTATTTTTTTTATATGCATGTTGCATTTCTATGTTTCTTGTTAATTTTGGTCACTTGTGCGAATGACTAAATTGTTTTGGTGAGTGGAGTCAGAAACAGAGTGTTGATCTCATAATTTGTTCTGTGCAGTTGGGAGAGTCCAATCACAGAGTTAACATCATTTCAGCCAACTTTGGGATTCTAGGATCTAGCCCTCCTGAATCCGGAGAGGGATCTCTCCAATATGTACAAAGATGGATATTGTCTTTGAAGTTTAGGGTAATGATATAGGCTAGTTATGAAGGCCACGGGTTTTGTTTTGTTTTGGATGGTTGAGCATGAAATGTTACTTGAGGGGAAAATCCTAAATGCAAAAAGTTTCAAAAGTGAGAAGTTGCAAGCAAATAGAACAGATTTGGTAGATAGATAGATATAACGCTGGTTTTTAGTCCATTGGGCTATGGAGTCATATCTGGGCTTTAATTGAACAACAACATCAAGTGTGATCCAAGGGGCAAGTCATCTATGTCTAAGGATTTCTTTAAATTTTGATTTATGGAATGGAGTGATACACCAAGAAGGGGAATTAAACAGATGCAGAACGAAGAGCAGCCTAGGATCTGATAAGTACTTTTAAACCAGTCAGCCTTTGGCAAACACTTAAGGAGGACACGAAAGCAGACTAGGATCTGGTAAGTGCTTTTAAACCAACCAGCCTTTGACACACTTCCAATAGAAAACATAAAAAACAAGGGGAAACACAAAGATAACACAGAATGATCTAAGATCTAGCGAGTGCTTCTAAACTAGCCAGCTTTTAACACATTCCAAGGGGAACAATCTTTTAGTTATGCAGACAAGTCTGGGACTAGGGCTAACCATATCTTCCTTCAGTTCATCATCACATAATACATACTAAAAGTAACATTCAGAAATAATATTCAGCTGGGACGATAAAATGAGGGAACACCAGCATTCTCATGCCTAAAACTGAATTAAGTCATTCCTAAATAACACAGATTGGAAGAAAACATTCAAATAAAGATTTCTCAGCCAGAGAAGGTTACTGATATACAACAGGTCCTAACCCTGTTTAAACTGTTCTTTACAGTGGAAAATGAAACAACATGAAAACATAAATAAAACAACAAGTTACAAATGAGAATAACATCACCGTCAATATAGATCAGGATCCCATGAAACAGCTTTTATATTGATGTCAAACCAGCTACAAAATTCAAGTCCAATGTTTCAGTTCAGCAATCATCTTCACTATTCAACCTAACTACTCTAGCACAAATAGAGCTTCAAGGGCCAGTGAATACTATGTACAAATAGAAGTCTCAAGCTCAAGTGTATTTCAAAGTTCTGCAACCAACAACTCCTCATCTTATGTAGAAATACTTATAGGAAGATGAGGAGGTGAGATTTTAACAAAATATCTCAAGGACAGTTAATGCAGAGTGAAGACTTATCGGCCCTTTGAGAGGATTGAGGGAAAAATTTACAGGTGGATCACTACATTAACTGTTTCACAATAAATATCAAAGCTCGGTGGAAGCTTTGTTTGACTTTGAGGCTCTGTGTATGTTTTGGAATAACTCTGCAGATATTTATTTATTGGTTTTCTTGCAGAAATAACCTCTTGGCAATGCTGGAGGCAGATATTTCTTCGAGCAATAACTTCGGCCTCTGTTCTGAATGGTTCGAGGCAACAGGTGGCTCGGTGGTAGCTGAGGAATCAATTTGCCTCAGATGTGGCGGTGGAGGCTTTTTGTCTGATAAAACACTTTAGGTTTTTCCTTTAAACTGTGCTTTAGATTGGGGATTAGGCTTTTGATAACTGTCTTAGCCGTAATCCCCATAAAAATTGTCTTCAATCTTCATCTGTTGTGCTTTATTCTCAAAACTGATACTCTTTAACTGTGTTTGATTTAAAACAGTGTCTTGTCGATGTGCAGACCCGCACTGGGCTTTACGGCATCAATACTCATAGAGTACTGACGAGACATGGAATAGAGCCCCGTGAATGGCCTCTTTAAGATAGCCAGAAGGCACAGGAAACGTCTTTCCCATCCCTCGGCTTTCCTTCATTCTATAATGGAAAACCATTAAAACACCTGCAAAACACAACAACAGTTAAGAAATTCTACGGGAATAGGTTAAAACTGCTTCGGATGGCGGGGGAGGAGCGTAGCCGTCGGATGAGGGCAACCAACGGTGGAGATCTGCATAGAAAGGCAAAAAGGATAGCGGGAGAAGAATAAGGAGGAGCAGTTTTGGACCGTCCGATCTGGACACGTGGACGGTCCAGATCTAATCGGAGGGTCTCAATCGGGGGTGGCACAAAAGGGGATGTGATTGAACTTCCAGTGCGATTAAGCGCTGGCCGTTGATCTGAGGACCAGATCGAGGACGGGGAAAGAATCGGAGGTATGGACTGCGATTGATCGGAGGGCACATTTGAAGCATTGCGATTGCGATTGGGCGGGGGCTGCGATTAGCGCTCCACCGTCAGATCTCCGCGGAAGATCAACGGTGCGGAACGCATCGCCAGACTTATTGTTATAAATAAATCGCATCGGAGTTTTGACTATTTACAAAGGATTTGTGCACCCGCCCGACTTCCGATTGCGATTAGCACTTGGGACTTAAGCACTTGGTCCCAGCGCCAGGGCATGTGCGGGGAAGTGGTTTGAAAGGGGCTAGCGGGAGGGGGCTTATGCCTATATTAAGGTCGGAAGGTGGGTTTTGGCCTTTTTAAATGGAATTTGAAGGCCGAGGAAAGGAACGATAGAGGGGTAAGGGAGGAAAATGGCCAACAAAGGTTAGGGGAAAGATTTTAAAGGGGATTTTGGGGGTTCGACACAGCTCAACCAGAAGTTTTAAACCATGTCAGGAGGATTTTCACGAATGGAGGGAGAAACTTATGAAAAGTAGGGAAATAATATGGAGAAAAGGGGGAGCAAACGAAGGTTAGTTATGAGTGGGAGAAAGGGGAAAAATGATGGTTTCTTCAGCAGTTTCTTACAGGAAATCAGCAGAATTAATAGGAAAAGTAATGAAGATTTTGGACAGAGGCATGAGGCCTACAAGGAGTCTTCAAGAGCCAACAAATTTTAGTAATAAAAAATTGTTCCTTGAAGGCTCAAAACAGATTTAGCCACCTTTTGGTATAACAAAATTTTATAGGTGGCTAACAGTGGCTCCACTTGGGGATGGTGCCTTTTTGAAGGCATCAAGAATTCAGACTTGATTTCTCTGGGACGCTGACTTGTGCCTGATCCATTGGGCTGTCCCTCTTTTGCTGGATGATCTGGTTCTGAAAGCATATTCAGCAGCCATGAAAATAATGGATTTTCATCTACAAGCTTTCTACCTACCCAATCCTACTGATCTAACATTTTTTCTTCTTAGAGTGCACTTGGATTGGCAAACTCTCTTACAACATTTTATTCTTTTGAAAGCATAAAAACTAATCTAATTCTACTCCTTATTTCTCCCTGAACTCAGATTAAACAGTTGAGCTCAGATATTTCTCTACCTAGTCTACTGTCTGTTGGGATTAAACAGTCCAACAAACTTTCATTCTCTAAATTTTACAACAGAAATTTAAAAATAGTCAAGTCAAGATTGAGCTGTTTGACTTGCTATGATCTATGGCATAAGAACAAGCTGCACATAGATTATTATTTGCAGAAAATTAAATCAAAATGGAAGGCTTAAGGTCTGGAAGTTTCTCATTATGGCCTTCTTTTTCTTTACAGCTCTGTTTTTAATTTTGTTTTGAGTTGTCTCTTTCTTGATATCCGATTCAGATTTTGGGCAAATTAGAACCAGTTTTTCTCTTTTATGACTCAGAAAAATAAAACAGTTTTGAGTCATCTCTCTTTGGAAACTTTGGTTCAGATTTTGAGTTTGTTTGAACCTTAATTTCTATCCTAATCTATCTACTGATAAGCCAAGATTAAATAGTTTGGCAAATCGAATTCACTATCCTATCAGCAGAAAATTTAAAAGCTATTTAGTCAAGATTAGGCTGTTTGACTAACTAGAAGTGTGTTTTGCAGGAGTGGCCTTTAAGCTTGCACACTTTCAGATTTATTTCTCTTTTTGGCATGGGGCCTTGCCTTTCTTGTTTTCATTTCTGCCCTCTTTTCTTTCTTTCTTTGTTTTTGTATTTTTGAATTCTTGATTTTTCTCCAAAGCAGAAAACAACAACTAACTACATGCTCGGAACTGAGCTTTATTGACATTCCTATCTAACCTATTCTAAACATGGAGTATTTACATATTCATATGATACAAAAGTGCCAATGCAGCCAGTTGAGTAATGTCAAGAAGAAGTAGTAACTCTGGCTGCTTATCAGAGGTATCCATAGAACATATTGAAGGTTAACCTTCAATGTCAAGGCTATCACAGAAGGTGACAGCTTTTCATGTCTCTGGCTCTTGCAAAGGATCAATGCTTGATTATTTGAGCCAGTTGGGATTTCCACACACTCTTCCATAGGATCAACAAAGAAAAGATGAAGATTCTCTTCCTTTTGATCCTCCACAATTGGTAGATCATCTACTTCTAAGACATCAGCTTTGAAGACTATCTCTTCAGTATGTAGCTTGGAAGTATCATCATTCTTAACCTGCAAAATAGCAAAAAGTGAAATATCTTCTTTCTTTGAATCTATGCTTGCTTCAGATACAAATTCAGGCTCTTTAAATGACAGGCTGATATTAGTGAAGGGAGAAGTTTCTTCTTGAGAAGATGATATATCCACAGCAAGATAGTCTTCTATTTGTTTTTCTTCTTCATCTTCATCATCCTCTGAACTGGAGGACTTATCATATTTAACAGTGTTGTCCTCTGGTAACCCTGGTATGCTTGTATTCAGTGGATTAATTTGTATGAAGAGGTTATTATATTCTTGAGCAGGGGAGTATTTAAAGGTTTCCTCTTTTTCAAGAGAAAGCTCCTTTTGCTCAAAAATTTCTTTATTGCTCTTCTCTTCACCTTCCGAGTTGAAAGGCTGCTGATTTCCAATTATGTGAAAGCCATTAGTGATGGATTTAAACGGATGTTTTTGGCTTTCAAGCTGGTGATGGTGAAAATGATAACACCAATCAAACGCTGGTTTCCCTGCATGATTAGTTTTTTCTTGGAACTCATCATCATCATCATCAGACTGATCGAAATTCGGAAAATCATCTGAATAAACAATTTTGTCAGTCGAACATATTGAGTCGTTAGTTTGCTTTTCTTTTAACCGATCTACAAGATAACTTTCTAAATATATACAACAAAGCTCTTTATGTGAATGGGCAAGAGTGTTTGTTTCGCAAAAAAATTTCAGAGACTGACTGTTTATAAATAGTCTGATCTATCTCTTTTTCTGTCAAAGGGAAGGATGTTTTTATGTTCCTTTGAACAGGAGTACAGCAGTTCTCTGTCTCTTGTGAAGACTGATTTTGAGGCTGGATGTCTTTTTGAGCCTCGGCTATAAGGGATGATGAATCAATATTTGAGTTTCCAGGGATATCTTCAGGAATGTTTTTCACTGCTTGGATCATCTTTTCCTCAACTGATTCATCTATGTTTTTAAAATTTTTCAATAGGATATTAAACTCATGAATGGCTGTTAAAAGATCTTTAGGATGGATCTCTTCCAAAGCTTCCTCATTATCTATAATGTGTTGGGTGATGTTTTGTGATGGATCATAATATATTGCACCCCATGATAATGACATAGCGTTTTCTTCATAGTTCTCATAGAACACATATTCAAGGTCTCTTAAAGAAAACAAACTACTAGATCTTAAGCATTCATACCAATCCCTAGATTTTCCTTCTAATGTTAACATGAACATTTTCATTAGGCAGTCTTCATGTCGTTCAACTTTCAACCTCCATACATGTATATGAAATCTGATGAGATGTAATAGAGGGTCATCAAACTTTTCACCTTGGAAAACAGGCAGGTTGTCATCCCAATTCACCCGGGGCATCTTATGTGGAAACCCAGGGATATGATCTCTACTCATTGGGGCGTATCTTCGTTGTATTCTCGGAATCATGTTTGTAAATCAGAAAAGAGGTCACTGTGTCCGGTCAATCAGTTCAGGGTCTTCTACCAGTGGAGTCATTTGGTCTTCTGGGAGTTTCAGAGTGTGGAGTCGCCAGGTGGAAAATTTTTCACTCCTAAGGAGGTAAAACGTTTTATGGTTCCACCACCATATGATTCTTGTAGAGCTATAAGATTCTCAGGAACTGAATTAGCTCTCAAGGGTGATCTGAAAACAGTTGAAGATTGTATCTTAGGAGACTTCCTAAGGATTCTTTCCGGGTTGTCAACTATCTCAGGTGGATCAGGGTCGGGATGGGCTCTAGTGTGAATCTTTTTAGGAGCCACTATGCTAAGTTTTAAGACCCAAGTAAACAAGAAAAGTTCAACCAGACATGACAATCTTTGAAGGGTCAACTAAACTGTTTACACAAATCTTAATCCTACAGTCCTCTAACTAAGTTTGACTGTTTTATAATGATAAGGGTTCTTCCCAGTGGAGTCTTAAGGTCTGCTAGGATTGTGGAGTCTCCAAATGGAAATTTTTAGCTCCTTTCAGAGGTAAAAGGTCTTATGGTCCACCACCATGTTTATTTAATTCCAATCTGAAATATTTTTAGGTTTTTCTAAATCATTTTTCAGTTTTGTGGTTGTTAAGAATATCCTAACTTTGTTTCAAAACTTAGCTAAGGTTGCGAGACAAAGGCAGTCTACTCTTATGGCTAAGCCAGCTGATTTTTCAAGGTTAGATGAAGTCTTAAGAGAAACCTAGGGTTTACCTAGTTTGTCACTGATTCAAACAAGTTCCATCATGATTACCTATAATAGGCAGTGCTTGAAAAGGCTGCTTTTTACTCTGGTTAATAAAGCAAATGCTCTATGAACCAAATCTCCGACGTCGTATGATTATCTTTAAATGAAAATGATTCTGGGTTCGATAGTCCCCAGTATGGTCGCCAGAAATGTTAGGTCTCTGTAATTTATTAGCAAGATTGGGAGAGTCCAATCACAGAGTTAACATCATTTCAACCAACTTTGGGATTCTAGGATCTAGCCCTCATGAATCCGGAGAGGGATCTCTCCAATATGTACAAAGATGGATATTGTCTTTGAAGTTTAGGGTAATGATATTAGGCTAGTTATGAAGGCCACGGGTTTTGTTTTGTTTTGGATGGTTGAGCATGAAATGTTATTTGAGGGGAAAATCCTAAATGCAAAAAGTTTCAAAAGTGAGAAGTTGCAAGCAAATAGAACAGATTTGGCAGACAGATAGATATAACGCTGGTTTTTAGTCCATTGGGCTATGGAGTCATATCTGGGCTTTAATTGAACAACAACATCAAGTGTGATCTAAGGGGCAAGTCATCTATGTCTAAGGATTTCTTTAAATTTTGATTTATGGAATGGAGTGATACACTAAGAAGGGGAATTAAACAGATGCAGAACGAAGAGCAGCCTAGGATCTGATAAGTACTTTTAAACCAGTCAGCCTTTGGCAAACACTTAAGGAGGACACGAAAGCAGACTAGGATCTGGTAAGTGCTTTTAAACCAACCAACCTTTGACACACTTCCAATAGAAAACATACAAAACAAGGGGAAACACAAAGATAACACAGAATGGTCTAAGATCTAGCAAGTGCTTCTAAACTAGCCAGCTTTTAACACATTCCAAGGGAAACAATCTGTTAGTTATGCAGACAAGTCTGGGACCAGAGCTAACCATATCTTCCTTCAGTTCATCATCACATAACACATACTGAAAGTAACATTCAGAAATAATATTCAGCTAGGACGATAAAATGAGGGAACACCAGTATTCTCATGCCTAAAACCGAATTAAATCATGCCTAAATAACACAGATTGGAAGAAAACATTCGAATAAAGATTTCTCAGCCAGAGAAGGTTACTGATATACAGCAGGTCCTAACCCTGTTTAAACTGTTCTTTACAGTGGAAAATGAAACAACATGAAAACAAAAATAAAACAACAAGTTACAAATGAGAATAACATCACCGTCAATATAGATCAGGATCCCACGAAACAGCTTTTATATTGATGTCAAACCAGCTACAAACTTCAAGTCCAATGTTTCAGTTCAGCAATCATCTTCACTATTCAACCTAACTACTCTAGCACAAACAGAGCTTCAAGGGCCAGTGAATACTATGTACAAATAGAAGTCTCAAGCTCAAGTGTATTTCAAAGTTCTACAACCAACAACTCCTCATCTTATGTAGAAATACTTATAGGAAGATGAGGAGGTGAGATTTCAACAAAATATCTCAAAGACAGTTAATGCAGAGTGAAGACTTCTCGGCCCTTTGAGAGGCTCGAGGGAAAAATTTACAGGTGGATCACTACATTAACCGTTTCACAATAAATATCAAAGCTCGGTGGAAGCTTTGTTTGACTTTGAGGCTCTGTGTATGTTTTGGAATAACTCTGCAGATATTTATTTATTGGTTTCCTTGCAGAAATAACCTCTTGGCAATGCTGGAGGCAGATATTTCTTCGAGTAATAACTTCAGCCTCTATTCTGAATGGTTCGAGGCAACAGGTGGCTCGGTGGTAGTTGACGAATCAATTTGCCTCAGATGTGGCGGTGGAGGCTTTTTGTCTGATAAAACACTTTAGGTTTTTTCCTTTAAACTGTGTTTTAGATTGGGGATTAGGCTTTTGATAACTGTCTTAGCCATAATCCCCATAAAAACTGTCTTCAATCTTCATTTTCTGTGCTTTATTCTCAAAACTGATACTCTTTAACTATGTTTGATTAAAAACAGTGTCTTGTCGATGTCCAGACCCGCACTGGGCTTTACGGCATCAATACTCATAGAGTACTGACGAGACATGGAATAGAGCCCCGTGAATGGCCTCTTTAAGATAGCCCGAAGGCACAGGAAACGTCTTTCCCATCCCTCGGCTTTCCTTCACTCTATAATGGAAAACCATTAAAAGACCTGCAAAACACAACAACAGTTAAGAAATCATGCGGGAATAGGTTTAAACTGTAAAATGCTTCTCTCTTGATGGCGGGGGAGGGAGCGCTGGATGATTTTTGACAGGCAACCAATCTGGTGTTCTCGTACAGAAAGGCAAAAGGATAGCGTGAGAAGAATAAATGAGGAGCAAGCTTTTTGACTGTCCGATCCCTCGACACGTGGACGGTCCATCTATGCAATCGGGAGGGTCTCAATCGGGTGGCACAAAAGGGGATGCGATTGAACTTCCAAAGGTGATTATGCCACGTCGCTGATCCTCTGGCATCGATCGACGAAGTGAAACGAATCGCGTATGGACCGCGATTGATCGGAGGGCACATTTGAAGCATTGCGATCATGGACAGCTGGGTCGTTGATGAAGGGCCCACCGTCGCATTCGCGGAAGATCAACTATGGCAAGTAACGCATCGCCAGACTTATTGTTATAAATAAATCGCATCGGAGTTTTGACTATTTACAAAGGATTTGTCCACCCGCCCGACTTCCGATTGCGATTAGCGCTTGGGACTTAAGCGCTTGGTCCCAGCGCCGGGGCATGTGCGGGGAAGTGGTCTGAAAGGGGCTAGCGGGAGGGGGCTTATTCATATATTAAGGTCGGAAGGTGGGTTTTGGCCCTTTTAAATGAAATTTGAAGGCCGAGGAAAGGAACGATAGAGGGGTAAGGGAGGAAAATGGCCAACAAAGGTTAGGGGAAAGATTTTAAAGGGGATTTTGGGGGTTCGGCACAGCTCAACTAGAAGTTTTTAACCATGTCAGGAGGATTTTCGCGAATGGAGGGAGAAACTTATGAAAAGTAGGGAAATAATATGGAGAAAAGGGGGAGTAAATGAAGGTTAGTTATGAGTGGGAAGAAAAGGGGAAAAATGATGGTTTTCTTCGAGCGTGAGTATGTAGGAAATCAACGAAATTAATAGGCAAAGTAATGTAGATTTTGGACGGAGGCATGAGGCCTACAAGGAGTCTTCCAAAGAGCCAACAAATTTTAGTAATGAAAAATTGTTCCTTGAAGGCTCAAAATAGGATTTAGCCACCTTTTGGTATAACAAACACAGTGTAGGTATACACGTAGCCAATAGCGCCCACCGATGATCCCGGCTTGAGGTAACTCCAGTCGTAATCAGCTCGTGGAGCCGAGCAGTGCGAGGCAAAGGCAAGAGGCCACCTCTTCGAACAAACCATTATTGTTCAATATGTGGTGAGTACGGACACTATACTCACCACTTTGTCCGAACTCTATTGACGCTTAAAAAGCTACATAGGTAACTGAGGACAAGGAGGTCTTCCCGAACAAGCTGCGATGATGCAAGAACCCTTCCCCCATCGAAGGACGAGTCGGCACTCAACAACAAAACCAAGACGATTCGGGAAAAATGACCATGAAATCTACATGGTTTGAGGAAGAAATGTTTTTCCAGACTCGAGAATCGTAACTACGACACCCCACTGGACACCGATACGTCGGGGGTTGAGTACAAGCGCGCCAACTACACCTTTAACCATTCCAAAGATTCCTTTGAACCATTTCGCAAAAATGGTAAGGGTCTAATTGGCGAGTAGGTAACTACTCCAAAGCGGCCCACAATTATAGCATCGTAGACTATTTAGCTCAATCAATTGTGCATATGTCCGCATTGAAAGTCTTTGCGGTCAGTACCCAAGCAACGGAAAGCCCTACTTTCCGCATTAGGCATTGTCGACTAGCCGCACGCGCATGATGGATTTTGACTTAGACAAAGCCACCCCTAGGCTTCCCTCCATGGTCGCCTTCCGGATACCGATATCGGTATGAATATCACTATTCACCGATGTGTCATTGATGAGGGTGCATCCACATGCATCATGTCAAAGAATGTATGGCGAGAAGTTAGGATCACCGAGAGCTCAAACCTTCGTCATCACACTCGGAGCATACAACGGTCATCCCTCGACCCCCGTCGGCCTCTTCCAAAATGTATCTGATACCTTGGCTGCAAATATGGTCCACATAGACATCGAAAGTCTTGGACACTCACTTGGATTACAATATACTCCTTGGGCGAGTTACATTTACGCCATGTATATCATAGCATCCTTCGTATTCCACATCATGATGTTCCCCCACAAGGATCGAATCATTACGATAGACCACTGACGCATAGTGAAAAGTGTCCCCTGATCAACACGGATGTAATTCTACCCTATGTAGATATAGTCATAGATGGTCTTTCACGATATCGAAGAATATGGCCAATTCAAACCATTGTCCAGTCCTAGGGTCGATCCTAGGAGATCCTCCCATCATCCCTGAGGTGTCGCCCAATGCCACGGGGGCCCGCAGTGTGCACGATGTCCACATCAAGCACCGAGGCGAGTCGGGACACGGGCTCAAGCAGTAACGACACCGAGGCATCGGCCACGGCGGTTTCTCTAGCCTATGTCTTCTCCCAAACCCCTTTTCCTCTACCCACCTCCCGGCTTCGTCTCCCGGCGAGGTTTGTGGCGACCCGGGTGTTACCCAACATATCGTTGGCATTCCCGGTTGGTACCTTGTCCCCCCTCTAGAGCAGGAACCTCAAGCGTTACTGCATAGGGTTAAATCCCTCTTAACCGAGGAGCCCCTACCCACCCCGAAAGATCGGTCGGAAACCAGCCCTGCAAGGGAAAGTTTCCCATTGCGAAACCGGTTACCACGACCAAGAAAATTGCCAAGACGAGGGAAGAAAAGTGGTGACCCCCACCATACGAAGGAGTCATCAACCTGTGCTATATGTGATGTCATAGGCACCCTACCCACATATGTCCATAGTTGGATGAGTTAAAACCACTCCTTGACGGAGTCGAGCACCTCAACATCGCATTCCCGTAAAAAGGAGCACCCTTTGCCACCAAAAGTACGAGCAAAGCCACTGCATTACCAATCACGCATGCGCTCATCTGTGACACCTATGGAAATTATACCCGACCATTGTCTAGAAATACCACAATATAGGGATGCCTTACATACGATCGAGCGATCCTATCAAGAGGATCCCTCCATCGAGTCTATCAATGATGAGTCGCTGTACCATACTATATTTACAAAGAGGAGCACATGATTCGTAGAAAGCACCCCCGGTAGTGCCCATTATCCATTGTATGCTATGCGATGAACGTGGCCACTACCTCGAAGAGTGTGCCACATTGGAACTCATTCATAGATGGTATCTAATCGAAAGGGTTTACTATGTGGGACTACGGGAGGCACGATTCACATGCCCGCTATGCGCTCGACAATCACCTATTTGGAGGATTTGTCACTGACATACCTCTCTTCCGACTAGCCCTTGTTAGCCTGCCCGCTCGGTCATAGTTTCGTCTTTCCCAAGAAGATGATATGGACTGCTGAGTCCATAGGTAGCTCCATGACCCAAGTGAGAGGATATGAGTGGGTCCATCATGTTCTTATCGGCCCAGAAGAATGGCCTAGCGGGAAGCCCCTTAGTTTACCCCTAATAGCACTTCACGAAACACACTCGCATGCACATTATGCAAACAGACAGGACCATATATTCAGTCCCTTTTGCCACGACTTAACAGACATTGTGACGTTGGTACCCCACACGGCCTCTAGACCAAGCACGATGGGACCCCCATATCATAGATATTGTCTTGATATGTCGGGGTAATCATTACGACCGACATTGTACTTATGTCTCGCGGATCCATCCCACTATCGACATGATTAATGTCGTAGAAAAGAAAACGGACGATCTCCCGGAAATGGCATAAAAGATACATCGTCGACTCAACGTCCCCACCACCGCGAAATGGTGTGTCAAGCTCGATAAGACCACACACCAACCACGTGCGCCCTAGCCAAATCCTAGGATAACATGTGGCCTATGTGATCTAAATGATCATAGAGTCAACCAATGCAGGAGAACTCAAAGCCCCTAGAAAATAGTCTCTGCGTAGTCTCGCCTCTCCCCTCAAAAAACTTCTCTTTAATCAAGAGAATATCACACGCACTTATTGCTGAATTTTCTCACACTTCCATCATACGTTTAAGTGTGCACATCTCCCCAAGATGAGAGTAGCTCAGTGCAACATTAAGCCTACCAGCCACCAAAGAGGCGGACAATTCTAAACCAACGACGCAGAAATGGAAGCAAAAGACGACCTCTTCCACGACCGACCCTTTCCAAGCGTCCACATCAAGGACATTGAGTAGCGTAGAATCTCACACTATCTACTGCGGTAACACGGTGATACCATGCACCATTTGCACTAGTCAAAGATCACACACTAGAGGCATGCCCGCTAATGAAAGCATTCGGGCACATACGTGATAAGAACAAATTCCACCTATCGGAAATTGACTATCCTAGCGGGAAACTAGACCTTATGTTCACACGGGACTCCGATACCGAGATCCTTCCGACCCGCATGCAGTGACACAATTCACCACATACGACTTGTATCATCGCATGCCCAAGATAGGATTTCAACCACCCCCTTCGTCCCGAGAATTCCACTTTATTCTGTCGCAAAAGACCAAGGTACCTTACGCTTTTGAATTGATTTCCACAAGATCCCAAACTCGCATGCCACCATTGAACTCCTTGATGACACTCGACCTCTAGAACAACGCCTAGTACAACTAGAGCTAGTTGACAAAAAGTCGGTGATAATCGTTGCAACACAATGAGGCCCATAAGAAAAGGGTGAAAGCATCATTCGACAGCCACATCACCCCTCACTCATTTTCCAAGGGCGAGTTAGTCCTTCACTAAAATGTCGCAAAAAGAGGCCTTAGGGCCGGGAAAGTTCGAAACCTTGTGGAAATGACCCTATATCATCAAACATTTGTCTCCGAACGAGGGCATACATCTTAGCGGAACCGGGACGGGACCTACCTCACTAACCCCGTCAACGGCCTGTACCTTAAGAAGTTCTACCCATAAGGGCCCCAGCAGCCCTTATCCCCTAAGGTTAGTGTACACAAAAATCCCAACACCAAAAATATTTTTGACCCAAGGACCTATGTGCCACCATGGATCACTAGCTTGAACCCTATTTTCGGATTTGTTGATGGAGCATCACTGATGGTCTCAAAACTTAGCTGTAGCTTTGCTCGGGTCATCTACAGCCCTGACGATCACCACTGTGTTCAAACGGCGTGTGCATCGGATTAGCAACCAACAATAAGGCGAGAATATGATGTCGTTATCGGACTTATGTGTGAGGCCCTCCATCGGGCCATCCGCCATATGCATGTCTACCTCGATTCCCGACTAGTGGTATCGCGCGTTCTGACCAAACATTTGAAACTAGAGACGCAAAACGTTTTAGAAAATATTTACGTGCCAAAAGACTAAGCGCACAATTTGATTACATTACATTTTCACATGTATCAAGGAATCAAAACCAAGTTGTACCGATCACATAGCTGCCAACAATATCCTAGACCCAGAAATGCATCGCGGAAATAAACTACCATACATAAAAAACCAAAAACATAGATATCCATCAAAGCATAACAAAAAATACATAAACCGAAATAGATAGCACACCATGTGAGAGCCGCAAAAATATCTCTCATATATATATATATATCAAAAATATGTGTTAATCCGAGTACAAAAATAGCATCATCGCTCCACTGCCAGCCTAAAAATTATCTAAGGGTCGTCAAAAATAAAGAAGGGAAGCATCCTCATAACAGGTGCTTTCAGTGTACAAAACTACTCTAGTGCCCCCTCAAGAGGAGCACCTCGGGCCCACCACGGCTCCCGGGGCCACCACCGTGAGGCCGACCGTCGCCCGCCGCAATAGCTACCTATCGGGGAGAAAGCCGTGCAATCCCTCTCGCGAGCCATCACCATCTCTAGCCAAAACTCTTCAAGGTCATCCATAAAACCTCGAAGCGGTGCGTCCCCCGGGTCCAAACGGTCCACTCGACCCCGAAGTCCTCTGAGAGCCGCCCACACGAGGCTAGGCATCTTGCGATGCGCGCCTCGCACCGCATCCGCACAAGCTTTCTGCGCGATACTAGCTGCCGAGTGAGTCGCTGCGCCTCGCTAAAAAGGGCCGCGCGCCATCCCCGCCGGGTCCATCGACCTCCTCTGAGCCACCCTGCGGTCATGGCGAGAGGATCGTTGATCCACCGGGCCGTGTGCCACTGAGGGCGTCCCCACCTCACCAACATCTACACGAGAGTAACCAAAATAATGTCGGTGTCAATAAAAAAACATGCAAGTACATAAAAACTCAAGCAAATGCGGAGAAAAATATCACATACCTCCACGGGACGAAACATAGCCGAAAGGAGGCCGATATTTGGATCACCTCGAAAGTCCATCCCCGCGTATGGGCACTGGACATTCTATGCGATTGGCCTCGAACCGCCCTCCATCGTGTCATTCCAATAACGACCCACCATGCCACCACCACCACGTGGCATCATCGAAGCCCACCTCCTCATGCGTGGCTCCCTCGGCTCGACCAGGCACTTGCCACAATGGGACTTAGCGACACCACCCTCTCGTAGCATAATGATGCATAAGATGCTAGCGTACGCAAATGATTTAGATCCACGTTGGACGTTCGTACTGCAACTACCATACCATCAAAATAGAAGCGAGCGAAAATCGATGTTCATTCCTCGAGCGGCGTAAAACTCCCCACCGAGTCCGATGCCCGGTGCCTGTGGGAGCAAACGACCCCGCCGACCGCACAATTATGGCAAGGGCACACACGCGCGGCCCTACCCACATCCACACGATGAAACATTTATGCACCCCTCATTAGGAGGTGCACCATCGCACGCCTCCTCCGGAACTCCGTCCATGTTCACTCTCCCGGCAGAGTGGATACCTCGCTGCCTCACGCAGGCGATGACCCGGCCACCAAAGTATATATTCGCCTGCGGACGGATAATCACGGATTCCGACCCCTCGCATGAAAATGTTGCGCCTCCTATGCCAATCGTCGTATAATATAACAGCAACAATCGGTCCCGTGACCAAAGGAACACGTTCTCAGCCAAATTTTAGAAGGCCCCATGTGCGGCCAGCGGCGCGGCGCGCGCGCCGCGGCGGTCTGAGATCTCGGTCCAATCTCACTCTCTCCACACCAGCAAAAGAGCACCCATCGATGCAGCAGAAAAAATCAAAACGGACAAAAACCCAAGTTTTTACCAAAAACTCGGCCCTTTGTGTGCCTATTTCGTCTCACAGAGGCACGCCCTTGCGGCGCAAGGAGGGAATAGTGCACCCTCGCGCATCTGTCCCTCGGAAATAAGCGCAAGAGGGTGCCTCGTTTGCCTAGATTGCGTGGCAATCCAGGACAAAAAGTCCCTTTGAGGTCGTACGGGCCCAATTTGCATGGCCCCGGCATCATCAAAGCTGAAAAAATTGAAATACGACGTCATGGAAGCTACTCTCGTGCATAATATCGCTAATCCTCGCACACGGGCCGACCACTGGCGACAAGAAAGGTCTCCGCAATCACCTGCGATCTCCCAACACTCAACAAGTACGAAATGAATAGGGTTAGGGCCATAAACCCACTTATTTGCCACTCCTTCTCCGGAGGCTTCGACCAAGTCGATAACGAGGAGATCGGAAGGTCCATTTCTGCAAAGCGATGAGTTGCACCATCATCGGTGTGCCATGACGAGCGAAAGCGATGCACATTTGCTTTCCGGAAAGATATAACGCCATGCGCATGCACCCCTCCCATCTTCCTTTCCAAAGGGTCATGTTTTTCAATAATATCGACGAAAGAAGATGCTTTCACTTGAGGCAGTTGTTTTTGCAGTGGAAGAACCCGCAAAAGCCGATTCTGCAACACCATTTCACCGAAATTTCCGAGAGCAGGTATCATTCTACCCTCGCACGCAGTAGAGTCCCAAAAAGCTTTTCATATCTTGACATCATTTCTCCCTTAGAAATAAACCATAAGTTCCTCATGCCGACCACATTTTATCATCACCTCACCCTCGCATACAAGGTGATAAACACCCGTTGGTCGGGTAGAGCCTCTCTCCTCACCATGGCGATCGTCATTCAGTAGACCACGCATCACCCCACAAGTGACACCATGGCCATACCATTTTAGTTTGGGACTTGCACCTCATGCCCATCCATATATCATGCATAAGGTCAGCTCACGATTCAAACTCAACCCCTTCCCAAATGATCGAAGTTTTACGCGCAAAGCGATTAGAGCGCACCTACGTGCACCGCATTTGGCCCGCCATACCTCCAACAACATAATCCCATACGCAACATCTTTTGCTTCATCAAACCCGCACATGAGACCAACCAATGGGACACCCTACACAAACACCGTCCCCACACCGCAGTGAGCGACCCTCTTTCATGTTTTGGGGTACCCGTCTCTATGTTTTGTACAAACCAAATCCCATTATTTTAATTCTTTTGCAGTGCACAAAGACCGCATAGCGCATTCCCTTTGCTAGCTTCATCCTCTAATATTTCAACTTTTCTCCCATGGTAGCAGGTCCCTCATTCCCTTGGTCGAAGCATTTCACTCACGTCATGCACGCACCATCTCGACATTCATAGCCGGTTCTACCCGCCCTAGAAGTCCCTACCGAAGCTCCGAGGGAACTTTTCCCTTGCGTAAATAACTATCATCAAGCGAGTGCCGCCTGCGCACATACTTCGACCTCGGGCCACCGAATCAGTCATCCGTTTTCGGCCACCTATCACCAAAATGCCTATGTTAAACCCATCACAGTCTCGGCGGCCCTCAGTCGGTGACTCATGGTTCGGTGAAGGCTTCCTTTTTGTCGACCTCGATACCTCTTTCCCAAAAAGGAGCGGCACCTCGAATAAACCCCTCCCGTGCAAAGGGGTATCCTCGGGTGGCACTTTGTGGGAGACATCATTGTCCACGCATGTCGCTTCCGATCCTCCTAACATTCCAACCACGAGCACAGAGCTTTCATGTTTCAGCAATGATATTGTACCTTACAACCATTGCACTTTGATCGGATACGCTTCGATAGACCCGTTGCCTCCACAAGTGTCTCTGACAACAATGCTTACACGGAGAGGTCCTAGCCATTACATTTGCATACATTGTGCGATGATATGCCATACCAATACTACGCATATGGGTACCACATTCCACCTCATCATCGAAAAGAAAAAATGCTCGAGGGCGATAGCATGAAGGGCGCCGTCGACAAACACCCGGCAGCACTACCACATTAGTGGCCTGAGACACGTACACATGTATCTCATGTCAATCTTTGTTTAACTAGCCATAGCATCGAAGCATGGGACATGCCCGCCTCATTGAAATTTTGTAAATATGTTGTATATTTTGATACTCGCTGCGTCCCTTAGGGTCATGGGTATCTCGTGAAATAGTACAAGGTGTTGCCACAAAAACACACGCGACTCTCTCTCTCTCTCTCTCTCAGTGCATACATGATATAGAAAAGAAACCATAATGTATTTCAACAACACATGTTTCTTCCTAGACCTCACACATTAGAAAGCCGTTGTGCACTGGAAAATTGTACGGCGAGAAGACGACATCAATTAATGTCGAGCCCAAGGATTTACGGGGACATGAACACATTATGGAATCAAGAAGTATTTAAAATCTCTAAGGTTTTGAGAAAATCAGATTTGAACTAGCCATAAATGCTCAAATGTGCGCTTTATCCTTCGAGAGAGTGCCTTCGCACACCTTTTTGCCGAATAAGCGCGCATTCCTGGAGATGGGAAAAAAGTCATCTTTCGGGACCACACCAAGCAAAGGACAATTACTCCTTATGTGAAAGTCGCCTAAGGACAGCCACCGGCGCCTCCTTAGACATTATGTGAGCACACAAAGAATATTTGAGCACACTGAATGGAATCACACCTCTCCCTTGGGTCACCATCCATCATGTACCAAGGGAGGGAAGGAGGATTTGAGGCTCACCTATATAAACCCACCAAGAGATGAAGAAATGGTGATCATAGTGTTATGTCTGGCCAAAGTTTCCCAAGCAACACCAGCATTGTGTGTGACTCGGAGATGGAGCTAAAGAGGACTTGATAGTTGGCCACCCAACATCTTAGTCCACCACGACGAAGAGAGAGAGAGGAGAGATCGCATCGGAGGCGAGGCTTGGAAGGCAACATCCTTGCATCGGGACCTAGAATGCATTGCCTAGGGGCCCTTTGGCAAGTGGGTAAAATTTCTTCTCCATTTCAAACGTTTAATAAGAAGATGCCATCAAGCCATCATTTGCATTATTATCGTTTGGAACTCTCTATATAGCTTTCTGTATATTTGTGTTTTTAGTTTTAGCTTAACCGGAGCATACTTCAACATACTATTTCCATTAAGTTTTTATGCTTTTGAGCTCCCCCACTTTACTCCCTGTTACCAATAGTTTTAGAGAGTAGACCACACTCTCTAAGCTTGTGTGATTTCATACACCCATGAGACTAATCCACAACAACACCCATTGTTGAGGATTGACGACTTGCTTGGACCGAGTTGAAAGGAGAAGCAGTGTTATCAAAGATAGATATGTGATCACATGCCATTAGGTATGCCACCAAGGAAGAGGTCATCTACAAGACTACATTCAAGATTAGGTATGGGCATTATGAGTTTGTTGTAGTTCCATTCGGTTTGACTAATCCTCCATCTAATTTTATGTGTTTGATGAATAATGTGTTGCATCGTTATCTGGACAAGTTTGTTATTGTGTTCATTGATGACATCTTGGTATATTCTAAGAATGAGGAAGAGCATGCCGAGCATTTAGTAGCACTCTTGATATTGCTAAGAGAGCATTAGTTGCATATTAAGCGTAGCAAGTGCAGTTTCTTTCAGATAAAAATACACTACTTGGGACATGTTCTTTGCAAGAATGGCATAGCAGTAGATCCGGAGAAGATAAAGGCTATCATGGAGTGGGAAACTCCTAGAAATGTGGAGTAAGTAAGATCATTCATGGGGTTAGTAGGTTACTATAAGAGCTTCATCAATAATTTCTCACGCATTGCATATCCCATTACATCATTGCAGAGGAAAGGTAAGAAGTTTGAATGGACAAAGGAGTGTGCAACCCATTTTGAGCAGTTGGAGAAATTGTTGACAAATTCTCTAGTGTTAAAGATTGCATATCTGGATAAATATTTCGTAGTATGTACAAATTATTTCAAGGGAGGGCTTAGTGGAGTCCTTATGTAGGAGGGACATGTGATATGCTATGAGTCTAGGAAAATGAATGAGCACTGGCAGAACTAAGTGACTCATGATCTTGAGTTTGCAGCTATTATTCATGCCTTGAAGATGTGTAAACATTATCTTCTTGGAAGGAGGTTTGTGTTGATGAGAAATTACAGTAGGTTGAGATATATGTTTGACCAATTGAATTTGAATGCTAGGAAAGCTAGATCATTGGCTATCCTTAGTGAGTTTGAATTTGAGATCAGGTACATTAATGGAAAGGAGAATAGGGTTTTAGTTGCTCTCAACAAGAAAGTACAGTTGAACCATGTTGCAACAGTGAGCTCATATGGGACAGATTTACATGATCATATCTTATAGGTAGGACAACAAGATGACTAGTACAATGATATTAAGCACAGGTCACAATAGGGTACATGTGATTAGTATGTGGACTATCGTCTCACATCATATGGCGTGGTGAGATTTAGGGACATGATCAATGTGCCGGATGAAAGTGAACTCAAGAATATTGTCTTGAGGGATTTTCATGTAAAACCATATTCAGGTTACCCAGGATATCAAAATATGTTGACACCAGTGAGGAAGTTCTACTATTGGCTGAATTTGAAGAAGGAAGTGGCACAGTTCATGGTTAGATTTTTGGACTGTCAGCAGGTCAAAGAAGAGTGTAAGGATCCAGGTGTGTTGCTTCAGCCTATTTCGATTTTGGAATGGAAATGGGTGGTCATTTCCATGGATTTCATTATAGTTGTTCCGAGGACATCGAGACAACATGATTATATCATGGTTGTGGTAGACAGGTTGAACAAGGTAGCTCACTTCATTATAGTGAAGACTAATTATCCAACCAGTGAGGTAGCACAAGTCTTGATCAGGGAGATCGTGATATTGCATGGTGTTGCGAAGAAGATTGTGTCATACAGGGATGCCAAGTTCACTTCCAAGTTTTTAAGGAGATGTTTGCAAGATTGGGGACATAATTTTCCTTCAACACAACTTATAATCCACAAACATATGGACAAACAGAGAGGGTCAACAATATATTGGAGGATATGTTGAGGATGTATGTCATGCATCAACATAGGAAATGGGAGGAGTACCTTCAATTGGTTGAGTTTGCATACAACAACGGTTATCAAGAGTCACTTAAGATGAGTCCGTTTGAGGCACTCTATGGGTGGAGTTGTAACACTCCCATCAGTCGGAGTGATCCAATGAATATGGTACTTATTGGAATGGACATATTGGAAGACCTAGAACATTAAATGCAGGCTATAAAGAAGAATCTAAAGGCACCACAGGACATGCAGAAAATTTATGTAGACTAACACAAGGCATTTAAGGAGTTTTAGGTTGCAGAGCTTGTGTATTTGTGCATCAATCCCAAGAGAATATCCTTGAGGATAAGATCATGTGCCAACTTTGCACCACGATATTGTATGCATTTTGATATCCTTGATAGGATTGGACCAGTGGCCTACAAAATTGCGCTACCTCCGATAGTGAAATTTCATGATGTTTTTCATGTTTCATTTCTTAAAAAAATATGTAAAGGATGTTGATCATGTTATTGATTGGTGTGTATTGTAGGTGGAGAAAGAAGGAGAATTCTAGATGGAACCTTAGTGCATATTGTAGTAGAAACATATTGTGCTCCGGAACAGAGCAATCAAACAGGTTAAAGTGCAGTGGAATCACTTTGAGCTTGAAGAAGCTACACGGGAGATGGATGATCAGATGCGGGCTATGTATCCTTCATTATTTTCTGGTGAAGGAAAATGCGTTTTGGTATTTGTACATATTTATGTATGGTTGCTATTGTATACCGCAATGAGCTATGTTATAAAGCCCCAATAAGTGGTATGGTTGTCATGTTGTCATGTTTGCAATGATTCTTTTGCTTTTGAGCAAGATGTTATTGTAAATACTGCAACGAGATAAGTTATAAAGATCCACATATAGTATTTTTTTTTCTTTTTAGCAGTTTCCTTGGGTATAGGTGTGGTTTAACATAGAGGACAATGTTTCCCTAAGGGGGAGGGGTCTATAATAGCCTCAAGTTAAAAGTTCAAGTAATAAAATTTATTAAAGGTAAAATAAGACCACAGGAAAGGGATACTTATTCCAAGATGAATGTTGGGAAAAATATCCTAGTGGGCATCACTTGTTGTGTTTATGGTTAAAGGAGATTGGAAAAGGAAATGGCTAAGGCTTTGGGAAGGAAAAATGATATTTTTGGCAAATTATTTAGGAAAATAATGGAAATTAGAAGAAGAGGAAGGTGAAAGGTCATAGGTTGCATGTAACGAGGAAAAAGAAGAAAAATAATGGAAAATTGAAGAAAATAGATGATCCGAATGGGAAAATTAGTTTTTCTATGCTGAATTCCTCTCTAGAATATAAAAAAAGTTCTTTAGGATTATAAGGTAAATGGCAAGTTAAAACTGAGGTTTTATGTGTTTTTATGTAAATTTCTTGAGCAAATTAACATGAACAAATCACTGAAAAACATCATATAGTAGACATGAACATCATCATAAACAATAACATAACAACACTTGATCAAGGAGTTCACCCCTCCTGGGCTACGTCTCCTTGGTCCAGCTTCCAATGGATTGGCCCTCTTCAATTATGCTCAAAAGTTTGAATACATACATTTACAATGCTCAAACAACTCTAAAACCTTCTCCATTGGCTAAATAATGCCCAAACATTCCTGTCTAGCCTCTTTTTGATCCGAAATTAGTCAAAAACTGGAAAGGTTAAGAGCCTCCCTAGTTTTCCTGCTAACCGCTCCACAATTTCCCCAAAATCCAGACTGATCCTACGATTTCGCCCCAGTTTCGACTAATGGAGTGACAATTTCTCAGAATTCTGGGCAAAATTGCTGCACATTTAATTTTTCCAGTAACACCTTAATTTCGGAAGGTCAAATATAATGGTATGGCATGTTAACTAACCACTGACGGTTGGTCCGTCGGTGGTCACATCGGCAGTTCTGGGTGACATTCCCCTCTGCAGTCATGGCAATGTCAGCGGCTAGGATTCTGGTCACAATACTTGTGACAGTGGTGGTTATCCACCGCACCCACGGTTCTCGACCATAGGTTGTATGAAACATGTTTTTGGGGGGTCGAGGATAAGCCCTGGCCCCTACCCCCATACCTCCTTCACTTAAACCATACCATAATTTTTAAACCTTTGTATTAATAAGTATTACATGTGGTATAAAGGTAATGTGATGCGTTTTGTAGAGAGAGGTCTGGAGTTCGACCCATGTCCGGTGCAGTTTGACCCTTAACAAAAAAATTTGGCCTCCCATGCTACCACGTAGTGGCCTCTCATTGGGCCACGTGGCAGCATGTGGTTGGTGATCTAGGCGGCTCTAGAGACACACATAAGACAAAAAGGGCTGATGAAAGCTCAAAAATCAAAGTGTTCAGATTTCTCTTGAGCTAGGTTTAAGTTGAATATTTTTCCGCCTTGATCGCAACGATGCAAACGACGCATCAATCTGAGCTTGTATACGAAAGTTAGAGCAGTTTGAAGTTTTGTTAAGGGAAGGGAAGTGGGGCCCCAAGCATGCCACATGGAGTCACAGTAAGCACGTGGGACCCACATGGAAAGCCCCTCAGGTTGACACATAGTGCTCCTCCATGGCCAATTTCCCCTGCAAAAAATACAAAACAAAATGATACTTAATTTCTCACATAAAAGAAAAAAAATTATTAGAAAAAATAACTATATATTAAATATAGTTATTAAACAATCAAAATCAATTTAAATATGGTAAATTGTTATTTAACAAAAATCATATTAAATATGGTTAAATTCCATATTAAACAAAACCTTCATTTTTGTTTTTGGGAGTCGTTACAATATGGAGATACAAATTCCATATATTATATAGTTTGAAAAACTATATTAAAACTAAAATTGGGTTTTAAAACAATATTTGGAATTAATGGGATTTGAACTCAAAACCTCCTAAAAACAACTATCTTAATATCATTATGCAAACCAATGTGCCAACCTCAGACTTTGTCTTATTCGTTCTCACACTTTATTATAAAATGCCATTCAAATGGTTCAAGGAAACCATGGAGAATGATGGAGAATACATGAGAGATGAGGGCACAGGGAGGCCAATGGAACCGTGAGCAAAGAGAAGGCAGGTCGGACGACAAATGGAAATGAAATTCAAGGCATGATGGTGCACAGATTTCGAGACATAATCCTTTTTTATGCTTGGAGAATCTTTTGATTCCAAGGAGGTAAAATTTTCCTATGTTCGAATGTATTGAACTTTATATGCATTTTAACTAGAATTTCATAGGGAACGTAACGAAAATGTAGGATTCGCCTTTTGAGCAGCAGTTTTGCAGATTCCCCATGGAGGAGAATCTTCAAGAATCTTGAGGGAATCTTTCAGATTCTTTGGAGGCTAAAATTCGCCGGTGTCAGAATGAGGTCAACCATATACTCATTCTTCTCAGAATTTCGCAAGGATCTCAATGGTGAGATCAGATTCCTACTTTGAGTTGCATATTTCTCGATTCCCTGTGGAGAAGCATCTTTGAGGAATTTAGGGGGAATCTAAAAGATTCCCTAAGGCTCAGATTTCGACAGTGTCAGAATTCAACAAATTGACAGTCAATCCTACACCTCTTGGCGACAGGAGTTCAGAGGTGTAGTCAGATTTTCCATCTGAGCATTATGTTTTTTGACCACTTTTCAAAGTGGAGTTGCAGGTGTCAGCATTCAGTGAGTGAGCAGTCGATTTCATGCCTTTCAACGCCACGATTGAGATGGTGATTTTAGATCCAACAACGGAGCAGCCTATTCTTCAGTCATCTTCAGTGTGAGGTAGATGCAATGTGATCATGCACTTCTTTGTCTCTTTTTTATAAGATGCATTGTGCTGTATAGATCCATGCTTGATATTTGATGCAGGATATTTTTTTTTTCTTGATGTGAGATGTAATTTATATCATGGGTTTGTATTATTTATGTTTGAGATCCATTTATTTCCATGTTCGGCGGGATACTCATAGCCATTATCCATGTGAAATTGTCATGCTAATAGGAGTCCTTTTTCTGAATGAGGGTTCTGGTAACAGAACATCTTGTGGAGAGGTCTAGCCACTCCTGCGTGAGGTAATTTTCCTTGTATGATAGAGAAAATACCATCCATGTACATCATCACTCTTTTGAGCACTTAATGCAGCGGCCTACACCATCTTGACACTGAGGCTTGGAGACGTAGTCCCTCTTGGACGAACTCTATTATCAATCTCTTATGTTGATAATGCTTGTTATGTTCCTATTCTTTACAACATGTAGATGTTCATTTATGTTCATTAATGCTTTGATGCAATTCTAATACATGAGTCGAAGTAAAAGGTCTTGGTTTAAAGGGTAGCGAAATTTACCCGGATCAAGTGGTATGAGAGCGGTCTTCTTACTGTTTTGGATTGCAGGCATGAACCATTGAAATTTCATTGAGTTGAGCAATGGAGGATGTCAAAGAAATTTATGAGACCATGCTCAGGGTGTCTGAAAATGAAAACTTGTTGTACGAAGCTTATGAGAAACAATAACTAGACAACGTTGAGTTGAAAAATCTTCTACAAGAGGAGAAGGAGGACAAATATTAATTGAAGCTTCAATTGCAAGCCATGAAAGAGGCATTGGAGGAATTGAAGTGCAACAATGAAAGTATTCAAGAATATCAGGAGGCATCGAAGGCACTCCTACAGGAAGAGAAGGAGGAGAAGAAACAATTGCAGCTTCAGCTACAAGTTGCGACAGAGGCCTTGGAGGAAGTGAAGCACAACGAAGGCTTAGAGAAGCCCTCTTCACTTGTTTCAAAATCAACAGTTGAGGTAAACAGTGTTGATTTATCTTTAGTTTCATCTTCACCTGATATCATTTCTATTGGAAGTGTGGAGATCCCCATTACAGGAACTAGCATGAGACTCCTCACCAAGATGGGGTACAAAGGAGGAGGACTTGGCATTCATGGCAAAGGCATAACTCAGCCATTGGAAGTTGTGTAAAGACCTCAATATGCAGGTTTGGGATACACTGAAGGTGGATGCTCGAAGGACATCAAAGGAAAATAGACATTGTTGAACTCACCAAGAGAAAGGACTGATGGGAACACTTCACCAACATCCAATGGAAGTGTATGTTGTAGTGAAAGAGATCAAGAAAGCTCTCATCACCTTTATTGCACGAGACAATTCTAATACATGAGTCGAAGTAAAAGGTATTGGTTTAAAGGGTAGCAAAATTTACCCGGATCAAGTCGTATGAGAGCGGTCTTCTTACTGTTTTGGATTGCAAGCATGAACCATTGAAATTTCATTGAGTTGAGCAATGGAGGATGTCAAAGAAATTTATGAGACCATGCTCAGGGTGTCTGAAAATGAAAACTTGTTGTACGAAGCTTATGAGAAACAATAACTAGACAACGTTGAGTTGAAAACTCTTCTACAAGAGAAGGAGGACAAATATTAATTGAAGCTTCAATTGCAAGCCATGACAGAGGCATTGGAGGAATTTAAGTGCAACAATGAAAGTATTCAAGAATATCATGAGGCATCGAAGGCACTCCTACAGGAAGAGAAGGAGGAGAAGCAACAATTGCAGCTTCAGCTACAAGTTGCGACAGAGGCCTTGGAGGAAGTGAAGCACAACGAAGGCTTAGAGAAGCCCTCTTCACTTGTTTCAAAATCGACAGTTGAGGTAAACAGTGTTGATTTATCTTTAGTTTCATCTTCACCTGATATCATTTCTGTTGGAAGTGTGGAGAACCCCATTACAGGAACTAGAATGAGACTCCTCACCAAGATGGGGTACAAAGGAGGAGGACTTAGCATTCATGGCAAAGGCATAACTCAGCCATTGGAAGTTGTGCAAAGGCCTCAATATGCAGGTTTGGGATACACTGAAGGCGGATGCTCGAAGGACATCAAAGGAAAATAGACATTGTTGAACTCACCAAGAGAAAGGACTGATGGGAACACTTCACCAACATCCAATGGAAGTGTATGTTGTAGTGA
The DNA here is from genome assembly GCA_034641835.2 of Pinus albicaulis. Classification (NCBI taxonomy): domain Eukaryota; kingdom Viridiplantae; phylum Streptophyta; class Pinopsida; order Pinales; family Pinaceae; genus Pinus; species Pinus albicaulis. The sequence goes on along the minus strand of MU968493.1, from coordinate 2,616,226 downwards.
AAGAGATCAAGAAAGCTCTCATCACCTTGATTTCACGAGACACCACTAGGGAAGGTATAACAAGTCTCAGTATTCCAAATTTCATTTTGATTATAAGCATGTTTCTAATCATGGTCATAAATCATGCATAAGAAAACTTGTCATTTTTGTGGTTTACGTAACCATGTCATTTCTGAGTGTTGGAAAAGAATGGCAGCACAAAGGAGGGCGAGGCGTGGAAAGCCTTCCTTGGAGCAGAAAAAGAAATTAGTTAAGCAGGTATGGAGGAAGAAGACCTTTTTTAGCCAGTGCAACCAAAGTGGTCATCAAAGAGCCACGTGTTCGAGGCTCCATCCAGAGCAGCACCTTAAGGATGAAGCATCGGTGCGTGAACTGGTTGAAAATATTGTTCGACAAGAAAACGTGCCACAGGGAGATGATCCATTCACTTTGATAAGTGAGAGATGGTTTTTCTAGATATGTTAGCTGGTCATGGCCGTGTTTGTAAATCATATGTTTCATTTTTAACTGTAAAAGTGATGATGTGTTTTTCCATCGCTTGTTAAGAAACAATGATATTTTGACCTTGTTTTATAATTTGTGTGATGCATTTATTTCATGTAAAAGTGATGAGGTGTTTGCCATCACTTCAAAATGCGAAGATGATGTTTTTGGTCTTGCAATGATAGCTGGGTTGTGATTTCCATTTGATGTAAACTTGGCCACCGAGTATTTAAACTCGTGGCAAGTATGGAATGCTTGGGTCATAGTTGGTCATATTTGGGCATGTAATTTGTGAGAGATTGTACTATAGGTTTGCAGAGGATGTAGGTGTTGGTTCATCGCTTATGGCTCCGAAGGACAAAGGTGAAGGAGAAGGAAGTGTGACCATTTTCAAGACACTTGTGGTGAAGACATTGTACACAGCAGTTGCAGATTATTGTTGATGCTTTTGGAGGACCAAAAGCTCCTCAGTGGGGAGGAATGATCCAGGTGGCTCTAGAGACACACACAAGACAAAGAGGGCTGATGAAAGCTCAAAAATAAAAGTGTTCAGATTGATCTTGAACAAGGTTCAATTTGAATATTTCGTCGCCCTGATCGCAACGATGCGAACGACGCGTCAATCCGAGTTCGTATAAGAAAGTTAGAGAAGTTTGAAGTTTTGTGAAGGCAAGGGAAGTGGGGCCAAGGATGCCCCATGGCGTCCCAGTAAGCATGTGGGACCCACATGGAAAGCCCTCAGCTATTGACACATGGCGCTCCTCCATTTGCCCCTTGTCCTTGCAAAAAAGACAAGACAAAATGATATTTAATTTCCCACATAAAAAAAAAATAATTAAAAAAAAAAAACTATATATTAAATATAGTTATTAAACAATCAAAATCAATTTAAATGTGGTAAATTGTTATGTAAAAAAAATCATATTAAATATGTTAAATTCCATATTAAAAAAAACCTCCATTTTTTATTTTGGGAGTTGTTACAATATGGAGATACGAATTCCATATATTATATAGTTTGAAAAAACTATATTAAAACTAAAATTGGGCTTTAAAAAAATATTTGGACTCAATGGGATTTGAACTCAAAACCTCCCAACAACAACTATCTTAATATGATTATGCCAACCAATGTGCCAACCTCACACTTTTCCTTATTCATTCTCATACTTTATTATGAAATTCCATTCAAATGGTTCAAGGAAACCATGCAGAATGATGGAGAATACATGAGAGATGATGGCACAGAGAGGCCAATGGAGCCGTAAGTAAAGAGAAGGCAGGTCGAACGGTAGATAAACACATAGTTTGAGGCATGATGGTGCATGGATTTCGAGACAGAATTCTTTTTGATGCTTGGAGAATATTTTGATTCCAAGGAGGTAAAATTTTCATGTGTCAGAATGTATTGAAATTTATATGCATTTTAACCAGAATTTCGCAGGGAATGCAATGGAGAGGTCAGATTCACCTTTTGAGTAGTAGTTTTTCAGATTCCTCGTGGAGGAGAATATTTAGGAATCTTGAGGGAGCCTTTTACATTCTTTGGAGGCTGAAATTTGCCTGTGTCAAAATGAGGTCAACCATATACTCACTCTTCTCAGAATTTCGCAAGGATCTCAATGGTGAGATCAAATTCCTATTTTGAGTTGCAAATTTCTAGATTCCCTGTGGAGCAGCATCTTTGAGGAATCTAGGGGGAATCTAAAATATTCCCTAAGGCACATATTTCGACAGTGTTAGAATTCAGCAAATTGACAGTCGATCCTAAACCTCTTGACAACACGAGTTCAGTGGTGCAGTCTGATTTTCCATCTGAGCCTTATGTTTTTCGACCAATTTTCAAAGTGGAGTTGCAGGTGTCAACATTCAGTGAGTGATTTGAGATCCAACAATGGAGCAACCTATTCTTCAGCCATCTTCAGTGTGAGGTAGATGCAGTGTGATCATGTAATTCTTTGTCTCTTTGATATGAGATGCATTGTGCTGTATAGATCCTTGCTTGATATTTGATGCAAGATATTTGTTTTGTTCTTGATGTGAGATGTAATTTCTATCATGGATTTGTCTTATTTATGTTTGAGATCCCTTTGTTTCCATGCTGGCGGGATACTCATTATCACCATGTATGTTTTATTGAGATCCCTTTGTTGCCATGTTCAACGAGATACTCATTGTCATAATTCATGTGAAATTGTCATATTGATAGGAGTCCTTTTTGTGAATGAGAGTTCTGGTAGCAAAAAATATCATGGAGAGGTCTAGCCACTCCTATGTGAGGGAATTTTCCTTGTATAACAGAGAAGATGCCATCCATGTACATTATCACTCTTTCTAGGACTTAATGCAGCGGCCTACACCATCTTGACACCGAGGCTCGGAGATGTAGGCCCTCCTGGACGAACTCCGTTATCAATCTCTTTATGTTTCTAATTGTTGTTATGTTCCTCTTCTTTATAGCATGTAGATTTTCATTAATGCTTTGATGCAATTCTAACACATCAGCCGAAGTAAAAGGTCTTGGTTTAAAGGGTAGTGAAATTTACCCAGATCAGTTGGCCACATTTCCAACCAATAAAATCATGCCATAACCAACCACTGACATTGTGACACTTGGAACCACCTGATTCATCGAAGGAAATCCCTTTGAATAGTCAACTTTCCAACTAGGCATGCCCATTCAGTAGTACAAACTGTTGACTGGGCTGTCTGATGGGCCTCTGAATTAGACATAAAATAAGGCCCATCCAACCTTTCTTAGGCCCATCTAACCTTCCTTATGCACATAAAAGATATATTAAATCTCTCCTTATACACTTAATAATGTTTTATTATGCTTTAATATATTCTTAGGAAGGTTTAAAAGTAATTTCATATTTGTGCCTAATATTGGTTTTTTTTTGTAGAATATTGTGAGAATATTGGGTAGATTATGCAAATTTGGAGAAGGAGGTAATTTAGAGACTTTCTCCCTACCACTGGAATATCAATATTGAAGAATAAATGAGCACAATGTCAGTAAATTATGGAGAAATATTTCATAGATTCAAGTGGTTTTTCCACCCTCCTTAACTATCAAAGGCAGCCAAGCAAATTAAGGACGAAGTGAACTCAATCTATGGTTTACTTGGAGTCAAAATGGACTCAATCACTATTTTCTAGGGAGTTGTTGGTAGCTTCCTTGTAGAATAAATAGAGTAGAGCTAGAGTTAGGAAGGGATTCAATTCCATTCATAACTTTTTCTGCAAGATATTAAGTTTTTTTATTATTGTACTCAGTGATTAAACTTTCAGAAATGTAATGAGGCTATTCTCTTCCTGAAATGAGTAGACATACTCCATTTTACTGATTTAGTTCTAGAGAGCTGGGCTCATGCGTTAGGGCCCAACCCATGTGCCTCAGCTTCTCTGTTGTTTTCATTCTTTCTTTCTGTCATTTAGCTAGTTTTATTTCTGATATTTTCATTGTTGTTATACTTTGCTGTTGTAGATTTAATCTGCTTATCTGCACTGTAGAATAGTTGATGAAATCCATAAAACTGTGAGGCAGCCTTCCCCTCTCATCTCTATCGATAGAGCTCGAGGAGGGTAGAAATTACCAAAGACCAAAAATGCTTTATGTTTATGATTCGCTGCTTCTCATATTAGACTAGAGTGCAATAACAGTTTTAGTATTTCTTCCACTATGTTATCACATATTTTGTCTATTTTTTCATGCATGAATCCGTAGGTTTGTTTGCAGGAATCAATATTAAAGTTCCGGAGAATTTCACCCTTGCCTTCCCGCTTCATTTTCCATCTCTGTTTTCATGCTTTCAAACATCTCTGTTACACTCTATTCCCTCCTCCTTTTATTGCAATTGTCACCCTTTTTATTCACAAAATGCTTGGAAAAACATTAAAAGTTTGACCTCCGCCCTTGCTCCTCGAAATTCCTGCTCACCGTACTTCACTCTTCGAAAATCGTAGATGTCTTGAATTCTCTGTTTATGCTCTCCCATTCCAAGCCCCGATTGCAATATTTAATTCCGCCTTATCTGTGCCACTTATCAGTAAAGAAGAACTTCATAAACAATAGAAACCAATACTTTTTCCTTCAAAAAATTACCACAATCGCAAATCACCTTTCTCATTTGGTTCCTGTAATACTTACTGCTTCTATCCACTAATTGCGATATTATTTCCGTACTCCACCATGTCACCTGTTAGATATCGAATTTTGCATTTTTCTCCCAAAAAAAAATTACGCTACTCTCCAGCTTTTTGGCCTTGCGATTGCGATATCACATATCACATCTCGCACTTCCGTCACCCATCGCAATCGAAAATCCTGTCCCATTGCATTTCGCATTTCGCTCCCGCTCCCAAACAACACTTCCACCAATCCTCGAGCTTTGCGATATTGGAAATTGCAATATGACATATTGCATATCGCACTTCCATCCTCCTATTACAATTCTGCCATCACACTTTTCAAAGCCTACCTCTCCAAAGTATTTTTGTGATATCATAAATTTTAATGAAGTCTAAACCCCTCTTTCCACCTCTAAGCCTTGTCACATGTGTTAAGCCTTCCATTAGCATCTTTACCCTTTTTCCTCCAAACTTCAAGCAACACTTTTTCAAGTTTAGTTAGATCACAAATAGTTGCATGGTTAGAAGCATGGTAGCATGGTAGATAGATCATAGGATAAGTAGAGTGTGTTTATCCATTTGGCCCATTAAGTGTGGTTAGAATTAGTTTCCTTTCCTGTCATTTCTTTTCAGCAATTTAATTTAGTTTCCTTTTTGCAATTTAGTTTAGTTTCATTGAAGTGTGATAGACTTCACCGAGAAACCCTAGAAGTAGCACCCTTTCATAGAGCAGAAGAGGATGACATGAGTAGAATGCATTTGTTGTGCATATAGCACTGTCACCTCCAAGTTTGTATGAACCTTGGGTTGATAAAGTAAAGTATGGTAGCAACCCTTGGGAGTTGCAACACTCTTGATGCAATACCAGGGATCACCACTGTCCCTGGATTTTTTTTTCAAAAATTTGCCCGTTTGACAAAACAGAAAAAATGAGTTTATGGGAGCATACGATGTCAGTTTTTTGAAAAACAAGTTGCATCAGATTCAAAAAGATGAGATATATGCGGCTGTTCAGTTTCCACACCGTTCCGACAACTTACATTTTTGAGCATAATTTTTAGCACCTGATCACTCCTCCCCACTGGAAGCTTTTAGAACCCAAAACATCACTTTTAGTTGTTCAACAGATGAGTGTATAGTTCCCTCTCCTTTCCAATCTCTATCCATTAGGCCTTATAAGGATTTTTTCCTTTGAGCCCCGCACGAAGGTAGTCTACACTCCCTCGTTTTGATGTCCTTTTTCTTCTATCAAGAATGGTGTCTTACTGAAGCTCATCAAGGAATTATAGATAAAAGTATTCAATATATGGAATCCGAAAATTTTATCCTTTATCTTCAATCAACAGAGGCTCATACAACCTTAAGTTTTCAACATTAACAACATAGTAAGTTTACATGTATGAAGGAAAATCTAACTTAAAGGCATTTCCACCAATATTTTCCAAAATTATGAAAGGAACATAACAGATTGGTTTCAATTTTTTACCTTCCCCTTCAAGCCTCTCTTTGCTAATGTGAATACAAACTTCGTCACGAACTCGGAAATTGTGATCTACATGGTGCATGTTGTTGCTTTCTTTGTACTTGCCTTGGCTCTTTTCAAGATGATCTTGAACTGTTTGATGTATCAATTGGATTTGTTCTATGAACTTCTTGGCTTTGTCTATGTCGTTATGGCCATCAATTGCAACATCCTTCCCAAAAATGAAATCCAATGGAGATCTAGGCAAGTATCCAAGACAATATGCCTCAAATGGAAATGTTGTGTAGAGGAGTGTTTTGCACAGTTGTAAGCATGCTGAATGTAATTCAACTGTTCATCCCACAACTTAGAATTCTTGTTGCAGTATCCTCGAAGACGATGTATGACTGTTCGATTGACCACTTTGGTTTGACCATATATTTGTGGATTAAATGATGTACTATTTTTAAACTTGGTATCCATCAAATCCAACAAACTTGACCAATTCCCAACAAATCGAGAATCTTGATCACTAAAAATGGATGTGGGCAACCCAAAATGAACCCAAACATGCTGAAAAAATAGTTGAGCTGTTTTTTCAGCTGTGTTTTTCTTGTTACATTTAATTAATATACACATATTATTGAACCTATCCACAACAACATACAAATAATCATGACCTATTTTTGACAATGGAAGACCTCCTACAAAATCCCCGTAGAAACACTCTCCCATGGACGTGAAGGTATGGGAAGTGGTGCGTACAATCCTAACTTCCTATTTCTAGGCTTACTGATTGCATACAATCAACAACCTTTAATGAAACGCGACACACTTTCAAGCATACGAGGCCAATAACAATACCTCTGAAGATGTGACACTGTTTTGCTTACACTGAAATGTCCAGTAATAAGAAAAGTGTGTGCTTCCCTTATAACATTCACTCTCTCCCCCTATGGAATACAAACCTTTCCCAAATGATACAACAAGTTATTATGGACATGGTAATCCAATTCCTCTACTTGGTTTCCTTGACTCAAGTTTTCATAAACATCTTGAAAGTCATTCTCAAATGCATATTGCTCAACATAACTTTCATGCAAAAAAAAATTATGCTTGAGTAAAGTAGATACACTAATAATAGACCTAGAAAGCATATCAAAAACATTGTTGTATATACCTTTTTTATACTTGATGACCAAGTGGAATTTCTATAGGAAACCCATCCACCGAAAGTGCCTTTATTTCTACAAATTAGTTTGTGATTACAAGTATTGAAATGGTTGGTGGTCGGTGTGTATGATGGTTTCCTTTCCCATCAAGTAATGTTTCCATTTTTTCACACTTTGAACCAACGGTAGAGCTCCTTGTTATAAGTAGGATAGTTAATCACTGCACCATCGAAAGTTTCTGAATGAAATGAAATGGGTTTACCATGTTGCATAAGGAGTTAGGAGTGCGCACACGGCATAGTCGCTTGCATCAGTTTTAATTTCAAAGGGCTATCTCAAGTCTGGTATCGAAAGTATTAGGGATGAACTGATCTTCTCTTTCAAAGAATCGAATGATTTTTTCTGTTTAACTCCCCACTGGATGACCTGCTTCACACTTTTCAATGCATGCAATGGAGTTGTGATAGAAGAGAAGTTAACAATAAACTTCCTCCAATATTGAGTTGCTCCCAAAAATCTTCTTACCTCCATAGCTGTTTTGGACTTTGTCCAATTCGAAATGACATCAACCTTGGATGAATCTATTTTCAATTTACCTCCTCCAACAATGTGACCCAAATACACTAAATAAGTTTTTCCAAACTCACACTTTGACATATTTAAAAACAAATGTTCTTTCCTTAAGACATCAAGTAATTTTCTTACAACCATGACATGTTCATCACATGATTTACTGAAAATAAATATATCATCTAAGTATACTATGAAAAAATCATCAATAAATGGCCTCAACACATCATTCATCACACGCATGAAGGTAGCAAGAGCATTACATAAACCAAAAGGCATAACTAGGCATTTAAACAAACCTTGTTTTGCCTTGAATGTTGTCTTCCAAATGTCACCTTTAGCCATTCTAATTTTATGGTAGCCACTCCTTAAGTCCAACTTAGTAAAATAATTTGCTTCTTTCAATTGATCAAATAAATAATCTATTCTAGGAAGTGGATAATGATTCTTTACCGTAATTTTATTCAATGCATGGAAATCTACAAACATGTCCATGTTCCATCCTTCTTTGACACCAACACAATAGGTGACCCGCATGGCGAAGTACTTGGTCGGATGATCCCTTTGTCCAACAACCCTTGAATTTTCTTTTTGATTTCATCACTCTCCATCATCGACATCCTATACATGCCAATGTTAGGAAGAGGACAATATTTTTGCAACTGTATTTCATGCTGGATTCCCCTCTTAGGAGGTAATCCCTTTGGTTCCTGAAACATATCATGATTTTGATTAATCACTTCAATCAAATCAGATTTCAACTTTGGATCACAACCTTGAAATGCTTCATAATCAACACCATTTTTTTGGTTTAATCATAAGAAGCACAAAATTCTTGCTTGAATTCACTAGTCTCTTCATTTGTCCTGCATTAACTAATGAAAGATTTAGTTTCTTGCGATGAGCTCTCACAATATACTCCACACCATCTTTGAACAAGTGGTACTTTTTTTCATGGCGATACAAGATGGCTTTTCTATCATAGGGGTGAGGACTACCCAAAAAAATTCCTAAAATATCAATTGATACAACATATAATTCAACTTCGTCAATGTAGTTTACTATGATTGCAAACCAAAGAATACACTTTCTTGTAACCTGTAAATTTGTGTCTTACATATCCAACCCAATGGATATGATTTGGGATGTGGAATGGTTTCAAGATTAAGTTTCTTGACTAAGTCTTCAGATATCAAGTTGGCTTGAGACCCACTATCAAATAGTGTATCAAATTTTGTATGTTTTTCAAGAACCCTCACACGGAATAATTAAATCCTTGTTTCTTCATTTGGAGTACCAGTGTGACAATTTGATGAGCTAGTGATATCAATGGATTCTTTTCCTTTCATATCCATGACTGTAATTTTAGTTTCATCACCTGAATTGATTCCCAAATCATGTTGAGCAGTTGCAACTGTTTTTTGTTTCCCCTTGTTGTTGAATTTCTTTGGCCTCATCTCTAGATGAAGCTTCCAACAATTGTCCTCATCGTGACCCTCTTTGGAAAAATGTTTTCATGTTATTTTATCTCCTTCCTTTTTAACGGATGCATTTTTCTTTCCTTTTCCTTTGAAACCCTTTCCTTTCTCTCCACCCTTAAATGGCTTCTTTTTATCCTCTTCTGGAATATTTTTCCCTCTTGCCTCAAGGTGAGTGGCTTGCACACAAACCTCATCTACACTAGTGGGATTGAACATAAGGATAATATCCCTTAGGTAGCTATGTAAACCCACTATATACTTCAACAACATGTCTTGTGATTGCAAATCAACACCTAGCTTAAGAGACCTTCTTCTAAATTATTAGGTGTAATATTGCACATTATGACCTTTAAGTTATCTAAAATTATACCAATTCATGATGGATTTCTGCATATATGCTAGAGGGAAAAATTGTCTTTTAATTGTAGCAATGAAATCCGACCAAGAGATTGAGATATTACCATGTTTTTTTATCTCATATTGTGTCTTAGCTTACCACCATACTAGTGATGCACCTTCCAGTCTCAAGGAAGTTAGATGAAACTTTGTATCATCATCTTGAAGGTTTTGAATCCTACAATATACCTCCAATTGTCAAACCCAATTGTCAAGCTTCTATGCATTCACTTCACCATTATATATAGGCAGCTCAAATTTAATATCAAGTTTTAACAGGGATGTTTTACCAATTCCTTTGAGGTATGTTGATGAGTATGAGTAAGGGTTGTAGTAGTGGAAGAGGATGAAGACGAAGGCGAATATGGTGGTGAGGATGATGGTGGAGTAGATGGTGGTTTATCACCATTTCCATTATCTCCTCCTCCTGAATAACCTTTTCCCTTTGGAGGCTTGGAGCCTTCACCCTACCGCCTTGAATTCCTCGCTTCATAGAGGAATTTCACCATCTTTGTCATGTCAAAGAAACCCTTCCTAAAAGCTCTCTCATCATTTGGCAGGTTATTAGTTCCTCCTTCATTATCCATGATTACTGAAGCTTTTATTGCAACTAGAGGTGGATTTTTTGGTGTCGATTGTGGAAACCTTTCTCTCATTTTTCTTGTCCCAATTTGAGATCCTGCACCCACAAGTTTTCCTTCTCCTCTCTTGAGCTTCAACCATGTAAGCATCACATTCACTTGCAAAAAAATTAAATCCTCCTTGCACAAGTAAACCTAGTGTTCTGATACCAACTTGATATGAATGGGAAAATTGGATTTACTATGCTAAATTCCTTTTCAGAATATAAAAAAAGTTCTTGAGGATTATAACGTAAATTTCAAGTTAAAACCGAGTTTTTATGTAAATTTCTTGAGAAAATTAACATGAAAAAATCACTGACAAAAAACATATAACAGACATGAACATCACCATAAACAATAACACAACATCACTTAATGAAAGAGTTCACCCCTCTTGGGCTACGTCCCCTTGGTCCAACTTCCAATGGCATGGCCCTCTTCAGTTATGCTCAAAAGTGTGAATACATACATTTACAATGCTCAAATAGCTCCGAAACCTACTCCAATGGCTCCAAAATGCGCAAAAATGCTTGTCTAGCCTCTTTCTGATCTGAAACTGGTAAAAAACAGGAGAATTTATGAGCCTCCCTAGTTTTCCTGCTAACCGCTCCACAATTTCCCCAAAATCCAGACCGGTCCCACAATTTCGCCCTATTTCCGGCTAACAGAGTGAAAATTTCCTGGAATTTCGGGTGAAATTGTCAGACAGTAAATTTGTCCACTAACTCCTTAAGTTCAAAAAATCAAATATAATGGTATGGTGCTTTATATATTTTTTTTAATAAAAAATTTCGTCGGGCAGTTGGTCCGTTGGTAGTCACATCAGTGGCTCTGGGTGGCAGTCCCCTCTACGGTCATGACAAATCAGTGGCTAGGAGTTTAGTCACAATATTTTTGACGATGGCTGTTTGGGGTGGCAGTTAGCCACCGCGCCCCTAGTTCTCAACCATAGGTTGTATGAAACATGTTTTTTTTTTTTTTTTTGGGGGGGGGGGGTGGGGCTAAGCCCTGACCCCTACCCCGATACCTTCGCCACTTACACCATAACATAAGTTTTAAACCTTTGTATTAATAAGTAATACATGTGGTCTAATGGTAATGCGGTGCGCTTTGCAAAGAGAGGTCTGGAGTTCGACCCATGTCAGATGTAGTTTGATCGTTAACAAAATTTTTTGGCCTCCCGTGCTACCACACAGCGGCCTTCGATTGGGCCACGTGGCAGCATGTGGTTGGCCACATTTCCAACAAATCAAATAACACCATAACCACCTGATTCATCATAGGAAATCCATTTAACCAATCAAATTTCCAACTGGGAATGCCCAGTCAGCAATACAGACTGCATTTTTTTTCAAAAATTTGCTTGTTTGACGAAACAGACAGAACGTGTTTCTAGGAGCGTTCCATGTCGATTTTCCGCGAAACTTGTTGTGCCGGATTCAGAACTATGAGATTTATATGGTCAGTCAGGTTCCACACCATTCCTAAAAATTTCATTTTTTAGCATAATTTTGAGCACCTGATCAATAGAGGCCTCATCGATAAAAAGACCTCAGAGCATAATTTGGTAGCCTTTTTTTAGTTTAGTTTTGGAATTAGTCTCAGAGAGGAGAAGAGAAACAAGAGGATAAGAAAAGAAAGTAAGGAAAGGAAGGACAAGAAAAGGAAATGAAAGCAAAGGAAAGTAAAAGAAGGACAAGGAAAGCAAAGGAAGGCAAGGATCAAGCAACTTCAAGGAGAATACTTGTAGGTAATAGGTTTCTTGTATGATTTCCTAGTTGATTTTGACATGCATGGTATGTGCATGTTGATATTTGGTTCTTTTGTTGTCATTGGCATGGATTTTTCAGGGTTTTGATAGTGGATTTTATCCTAGCCTTTCCTTTTCTAGATAGCCATGGTGTGATGGGATTCCTCTTGGTTTTGAGCATTTGATTTCCGAAAGATTTTGGATCCAGGTGAGGTGTTCTCATGAAAATTAACAAAGGCCTAGGAATCCCTTGACTGGTAATGGAGGGATACATGGTAAAGCCTAAGGGTGGAAACATGAAAATTCCTCAATGTATTGGCAAAGAAATTATGAGGCCCAAGCTCGGTTTGGCTTTGTGATCTCGACACTGGTTTGGGTGAGATCACAGTATGGAGAGGGTGGAGGTGGTTTAAATAATGGATTCCCTTAGTTGTCTTTGGATTGGTTTATCCCATGAGATCCCACATTCATGCTCGGAATATGACACGAGGGTGATTGGATGAAAGAAATATTTGGTTCAACCAATCTATGGTTGGGTTTAATGTGAAAGTCCTGAACCTAGTCGAAATTTTCATATGTTTAAAAACAAATCTAAGTTTCTCTTTCTTTTGATGAGGAATTACATTGGATATTATGTGGATTTTCTCTTATTGTTATTTATTTGGTTATATGTTTGTAATAAGCATGGTTATATGAAAGAACTTAGTCATGGATATTTTCATGTTTTCACTTGTAACTAAATGAATAATGAATGCAAGACCTAATTGGTGTTATGAAAACTAATGTGAGAAGGCAATGACCCTTGTTAAACCCCAAATAAGTTTTGAGTCCCTTATGTTTAGAACTGCATTCATGACCTGTATGTTTTATATTCACCAAGTTTTTGAAAGAATTTCAGTCCCGGTTGGGGAAGGTTAGGTTTAAGTACTGGTTTCAGTTTTTGGTTTACAAAAATTGTTTCTATGTCATTTATCAACTCTATAAGTTTCACTGAGTTCTGGGAAAAGACCTGAGTCCTAGCCTTGAAAAAGTGGCACAAAATTCAAAATTGCTGGCATAGAAATGAGAATAAAAGTCCATAGTCACATGGAGGTAGGCTTATGAGTGCGATTGGGAATCCATAGTCACATGGAGGCTTTGGAAAGGGAGAGAATGGGGATCTAGGTTAGGGAAAAAGTGAGTTGTCTCAAGGGTTGGACACCTGGAAGGGTTAGGTTACTCCTGGAGGTCATGTGGCACCTAAGGGAATTCAATAACGTTTTAAGTTGTCGACTCCATTTCATTAAGGTCACCTAGAAGGTTAAGTCTTATCATAGTGACCCTCAGCTCATGTTTACCTTGGGCAAGCCGGTGAAAGTGGGTAAATGTGGGAGGAGGTGTTACAGATATGTTTCCAATATTGACCATAAATTCATGTAGAAGAAGCGAAGGCTTTGGATCTACGAATCCAAAGTAGAGCAAAGGCATCCCCCCAGGACAAATCCTCGAAGCTAAAAACCAAGAATAGCAGGAAGGAAAATAAGGACACTCGTAAGTGTTATGAGTTCCTTAAAACTACCACTCACAACACGAACAAATGTCACACAAAGAAGGTGCTGGTGGTCGACCTAAAAGACTCAAAGATGGATGCATGCTCTGATTCTAAGTTAGAGCTCGACAAGGGAACCAAAAAGGGAAAGAAGATCATTGACGTAGAACCCACTGCGATGGTTGCCACCACTAAGCTCCAAAATGTGGAACAAGAGGATCTAGAGGAGGGGCAGAACCTCTACACTTCGCAGATGTGGGTAAAGGGTTTATCGATGCAGTTCATCATCGATAGTGGGATCCAGAAGAACCTAATCTTAGCCGAGGTCATTAAGAGATTGAATCTACCAACAATGACACACCCATAGTCGTATTCCATTGGGTGGCTCCACCAAGGGAAATATCTTTATGTCAGTCAGCAACGTCGCCTATAGCATTAAGCCCTTTGTAGATGAGGTGTTTTTTGATGTTTCCCATTTGGAATTTTGTGATGTTTTATTAGGTTAGCCATAGTTATGTAAGCGTCATGATATATATGAATCTAGACCTCATTTTTTTTAATTATTAATTTGGGTCAGAAATTGTACATGATACCAAAGGTAGTGTCGAATTATCCCTTTTCTTCGATCTCTGTGAAACAATGCAACAAGATCATTTCCCATATTGGGCCACGTCCGCAACCTCCAGACATGGATCCTTGACATGATAGCAACACATGGACAAGTTCGTGGAGTACAAGGACATATTCACCTCACCCATAGGGGTACCCCTACACTGTCAGGTTAAGCATTCTATCGATCTGACCCCAGGAGCACTACTACCCAATTTAATTATATACCGATGTTTTATTCTAGAGAATGATGAAATCAAGAGGCATATTTAGGAACTGTTGCAAAAAGGGCACATCAGGCCAAGTTCCTCACCCTGTGGGATACCAATCGTGTTGGTACAAAATAAGGACGAAACCTGGAGGCTCTGTATTAACTATCAAGTGTTAAATAAGATCACTATCTAGAATACGTATCCAATCCCACACATTGATGAAATTCTGGACCAACTCAAGGGGGAAAAATATTTCAGAAATATTTACTTGAAGTTTGGTTATCACCAAGTACCAATCGAACCCTCTGATGTGTGGAATAATGCCTTCAAATCTAAGGAGAGCCTTTTCTAATGACTGGTCATGCCTTTTGGGTTGACGAATGCCCCAAAAAATTCATGAGGCTTATGGACAACATCTTGTGGCTATTCACCAACTCATTTGTGGTAGTGTATTTGGACGACATCCCGGTCTTCAACTATAGTTGGGAAGAGAACGTACACCATATTCAACAGGTCCTCCAAACCCAGCGACAACACAAATTATGTGCCAATTTGGAGAGATGCACTTTTGGTATGTCCCTGGTTCAATATATGGGGTGCATTATTGATGAGTGGGGTTTACATGTGGACCCAACTAGGATAAAAGTTATTCAGGTTTGGATAACCCCAACCACTCTAACAAAGCTCCTCATATTTATAGGTCTTGCCAATTTCTATCGCAACTTAGTGTTGGGATTCTCTCATATTATCACTTGGCCTTTGAGTCAAGTCATAAAGGGAAGAGAGAAAGAAAATTTATTTTGGTCTGAGTCCCAACAGAAGGAGTTTTATAAGTTGAAGCATCACCTATGCTCTACACCAGTGCTCACATTAGCAGACCTGCACCAACCATTTGAAATTGATATAGATGTGTCTGACTATGCTATTGGTGCATTTATTACCCAACAAGGGAATTCAATGGCATATCACAGTGAGAAACTTTTAGATACAATCCAAAAGTATCCCACCTATGACAAAGAGATGTATTCCATTGTGCAGGCCTACTGAAAATGAAGCATTACATTATGGGGAAGGAAATGGTCATCCACATAGACCACCAACCCCTGCAGTTCATATAGACACAAGGAAAGTTGCAAAATGATTGCCATAAAAATTGGTCTACAAATCTACAACAATTACATTTGACCATTAAGTGAAAGAAGGAAAGCACTAATAATGTTGCATACTGCCTCAACCGACCACTGTTTATGGCGCTGACCACTGTGATCGACTCTTATGGACATGAGACTTTGGGATGGCCGCATATTTACAAGAATGATCCAAAATTTGGCACCACATACAAGATGCTCTTGGAAGGAAAGCAATTTCTAGAATTTCACCTCCACGACACACTATTATGCCACCAGGAATGCATTTTTGTTCCTTCAAGCGAATGTGCCAATATGATTTGGGAGGCACACTAAAGTTGAGTTGATGGACATTTTGGGGTAGAAAAAATAGTGGCAGTGTTGCATAATTATTTTTATTAGCTGAACCTTCGACAAGATGTTGGGAAGTACATTAGATCTACACTTCCTGTGCCATTTACACAACTACAATAAAGAATCAAGCCCTGTATACTCCTCTTCCTACTCCTAGCTGACCCTAGGAATCCATCTCCATGGATTACATGTTGGGCCTTCCTTCTACCAAGCATGGGAATGGTTTTGTTTTTGTGGTTGTCGTCAGATTCTCTAAGATGGCCATTCCGGTGGCTTGTAAGAAGAGTATCACAACAAAAGCCACTGCCAAACTATTCTTTGAAAAAGAATGGCTACAATTTGGGATCCCAAAGTCCATTATCTTAGATTGAGATAAGAGGTTCATAAGTACCTTATGTTCAACCCTCTGGTCATTGTTGGATACCAAGTTCACTATGTCCACGATATTCCACCCCCAAACTTATGGCCAAACATAGGTCATCAACAGGATGATCATGTACATCCCGTGTATGTATAATTCAAACCATTCATGCACATGTGATGAAAGCCTCCCATATTTCTAGCACAGCTACAACAGAGCTCTCCATAACCTAACTAGCCATAACCCTTTTTAGGTGGGGTTTGGATTCCAGCCACTATGTCCCATTGATGTTTCCATACCATGTGCAACTACTCAGGTGGATTCAGCTCATGCCCAGTCTGAAGTTAATAGAGTTACCAGATTCATTGAATTCATTTAACACATCCTCTGGTAAGTCCATGACATATTTTACATAGAAAATTCTAAGTAAAAAAAACATCATGATCAACATGGGGTACCACAAAAGTTCCACGTGGGTGAAAAAGTTTGGTTACATATACAGAAGGAGTGCCTCACTTGGGCCCACCATATGCTTCATCCAATATGATATGGGACTTACATCATTACTAAGGTTGAAGGAAACAATGGTTTTGAGTTCAAAATTCCCCCATTCCTTGGCCTCCACCCAGTGTTCAATGTGGACTGCCTTCGGCCATACTTTCTACCATTACTGGACACATCA
The DNA here is from genome assembly GCA_034641835.2 of Pinus albicaulis. Taxonomy (NCBI): domain Eukaryota; kingdom Viridiplantae; phylum Streptophyta; class Pinopsida; order Pinales; family Pinaceae; genus Pinus; species Pinus albicaulis. The sequence continues at coordinate 2,599,282 of MU968493.1, read as the reverse complement.
GAAATTTCAGAACAACTCACACCAACATAGTTAAACCTAGACTGCATGGAACATGCCACAAATAATAAGATCATGGACATATGGATCAAGAATACTCACCAAAAAAATATCCAACTATATTGGATTTTCAAAGCTGACTAACTCCTATACCAAGCAAGTGATTCACTAGGGACCAAGTTTAATAGAATTTTCCCCATCTCGTGGAGGCACTCAATGCAATGGGGACCATTGCTTCCTAATGGGGGATGAATAATACAAGTGGATATTTCTGGCTACCTACCTATTCCACGTGGACCCCCACCATTGTTTCTTTTCAGTTTCCTTAATTGTAGCACAACCTACTATTTTTTGCATTTTTTCAGGTCCTAAACTTCCAGATTTGTTTTGAGGGCCTAAAAGACATTTTTTTGGAAAATGGAGAAACTAGAAAAGTGCCTAACCAATATTATAGTGACTTTGAAATGAGGTATTATGATAGCCGAACATATATTGTGTGCCACAGTTACAACCCCAAGAAGTTGGCGTTCCAACTAACTCCAATGAGGCCCACAAGATTTTGGTGCTTCATCTACTAGGGTTAGGTTTTTGGATGTTTTGGCTTTCCCATTGTTTCTCAATGATAAAAAGGCCACTGAGCCTCATTTTAACACAATTTGTAGGCATGTAGCCACCATATCTCTTCATAGAGATAAGATACCATCACCTAAGTTAGTTTATTTCCATTCTATATGTAAGCATCTTTCACTTCTTTGATATTAAAGAAATAAAAATTTATTTCTGATGCATATCTATGTTTATGTTTATATGCATATTATATTTCATTCCTACATAAGTATGAATCATTCATCCAATCAACCCACGAAATATTCTAAGCATGAATGTGTGATCTCATTGGTTAAACCAAAATAAAACCAAACTAGGGCTTCTAGAGGCTAAGCCACCTTAATTCTCAATCACAATGATCTCACCTATATGGTACAAAAATCACTATCATCAACCAGATCGGTCTCTACACAAGACATCCAGGGTTCCAAGAACTAAAAATTCAACCCAAAAAATTCTAAGGATCAAGAGATTTTGTTCGAATCGCGGCTTCACGAACTAGTAACTCAACCCACCAAGGTATCCATAGTGTTTGTCCCAACCTATGGCTCCATGAACTAGTAACTCAACTCAAAATGTTCCAGGGCTTCCAAAGTGTTTGTTCCAACCCACAGGCATAGGGAACCCTGAGCATTAATTAGAAAAGATAAAGTTGGAAACCCACAACACCATGGCTATCTAGGAAATGGCACATTATGCAACCAACTCACAAAATAGAGGAATAGATAGATCAACGGCTTAAAAATTATCCTCTTCGAGGGGGAAACCTCCTTTACATTAATTAAATGAAAAAATTCTTGGATGATTCAAATGAAAAAACCTCCTTTATATATATAGGATTCTAAGGGGTCACAATATAATCAAATCTGACATAAGAATAATAATATAAGGGAACAACATTAATAACAATAATGGGCTTCTATGGGGAACAATAATAAAAATATGGGTAATACATGGGAAAAACAATAAAAATAAGGGGGCTACACTAAAAATAACAGTAAGGGTCTACACCAGTATTATAGGGACCTAACATGCCCCTCTCCTTCAAAAGAGTGTTGTCCTCAATGCTTGAGTAGTTCTGGATGCTTATGTATAAAATTTTCATCCTCCCATGTCAAATCTTCAGTGGGTAAGTTCTTCCACTTGATGAGATACTCTGAAATTGATTGAATTTGTAGTTGTCGAGTTCTTGTTTCCGTGACTACTTCAGGTACCGATATGATATTTTCTTCCTCATTAAGTTCTGTCAATATTGTTTGAAATGGAAGCTTGTCACATATAACCTTCTTTAAGCATGAAACATGGAAAAATGGGTGCACTCAGGAAGATGCAGGAAGCTCCAAATTTATGGCATAGTACCAATATTTTGCAAGAGCTTGTAAGGAACATAGTAATTTGGTGATAATTTATTATCCTTCTTTTATTGCTCGAGGGACATTTTTTTTGTATGGTTGTAGTCGTAAAAATACCCATTCACCTACATCAAAACTTCTTTCATTGTGATGCTGATATGACTATTGTTTCATTCGATTCTATGCCAAAGTTAGGTTATCCTTTAAGAGTTGGAGAACTTGTTTTTGATGCTCAATGTGATCTTCCATTTCTTTAACCTTAGATTTTTCTCTTAAAGGTGATGTGATGGAAGGTGGATGATATCCATAAAGTGGCATAAATGGGGTCATTTATGCTGCAGTATGGATGCAAGTGTTATACCACCATTCAGCCAAAGGTAACCACTTGACCCATTGTGTTTGTTTATCAAATACAAAGCAACAAGGATATCCTTCCAAAAATTTATTCACTATCTTAGTTTTCCCATTAGATTGAGGATGATAAGATGAGCTATGAGCTAATTGAGTACCGAGACAAGAAAATATTTATGTCCAAAAATTTCCAGTAAAAATGGGATCTATGTTTCTTAAAATAATATTTGGTTTTCCGTGTAGCTTTTGAATTTTTTCCATAAATGCAACAGCAATTGTGTTGGCTTTAAATGTATGAGATAATGCACAAAAGTGTGCATACTTGGTAAGTCTATCAACTATCACCATGATGACACTATTTCCTTTGGACTTGGGTAAAACTGTGATAAAATCCATTGAAACCTCCTCCCAACGTTGAATTGGAATGGATAAAGTTTGTAACAGACTTGGGGTCTTAATTGTCTCAACTTTATGCCACAAAATTTTGGTTATCATATTTAATGCCATCCAAAAAAAATTCCTTCTTGACCCTGTGGTAAGTTTTTAAAATTTTCGAGTGCCCTCCTAAGGGAGAGGTGTGCAATTCCAAAAGAATATTTTGTTTGAGTTGGGAATTCCTACAAAGATATAAGTGATCTTTGTACCATAATGAATCATTTTTCTCGCTAAATGTATCAGATGCATTGGGATCTTGCTGAAAATTTTGAATGAGTGTATGCACTTCCTTGTCATTCTTCCATTCATCCCTTGCTTCGATTATCCAATATTTTTGGATAATAGAAATGGCACAAAACAATGCTTCCACATCCTCATCCTTTCTTGAGAGTGAATATGCAACAACATTTTTCTTCCCTTTTTTGTTGTCGATTTCAAAGTCATAACCCAACATTTTTGTGACCCTTTTTTTCTCCTCTTCTAAAGATAATCTTTGTTCCAAAAATTGTTTAAGACTATCATGATATATTTTTACCTTGAAGTTTCTTCCCATTAGGTAAGGTCACCATTGCTTTAGTGCATGTAGTATTGCCAACATTTCCTTCTCATAAATAGGTTTGTGTAAATAATTTCCTTTTATTGGAGGACTTTCAAAAGCAATGGGCTTCCTTCTTGCATTAAAACGAGACCAATTCCATTTCCCAAGGCGCCATATTCCACAATAAAGAATTTTTCAAATCTGGTGTAGCTAATACTGGTGCTTGACACATTTCTTCTTCAAGATTTTCAAAGGCCTTAGTTTCTTCTGGAGTCCAAGAAAATGCATATTTATTTATTAATTTTGTTAGATGCGCTGCTATTCTCCCATAATTCTTAACAAACTTGTGATAATACCCTGTCAGCCCGAGAAATCCTTGAATATGCTTTACGTTTGTGGGGATTTTCCATTCCTTAATGGCTTTAATTTTGTTAGGGTATACCGTAACACCCTCATGAGATACAATATGACCCAAATATTCCACCTCCTGTACACAAAAGAAACATTTTTATGTTTTTTCATATATTTGTTTCTCCTCCAATAGTTTGAGCACCCTGTCAACATGTTGAACATGATCCTTCCAAGAATTGTTGTAGATTAGTATATCATCAAAAAATGCTAACACAAATTTTCTAAGGAAGGGTTTGAAAATGTAATTCATCAATCCTTGAATTGTAGAGGGTGCATTGGTAAGGAAAAAAGGCATGACCAAAAATTCATAATGACCGTCATGAGTTCTAAATGTTTTTTTTTGGAATATCTTCAGTATTCATTCTAATTTGATGATATACTGAATGAAGATCCAAATTGGCAAAGTAAATTTCTCCATGTAATTAATCCAATAATTCATCAATGACATGAATGGGAAATTTATCTTTAATAGTGAGCTTGTTGAGCTCCCTATAATCTGGACACATGCGCCATGTTCCATCCTTCTTTTGCACCAATACTATTGGAGAAGAGGAAGAACTTTGACTAGGTTGAATTGTATCAACATCTAGCATTTTTGCAACCATACGTTCAATTTCACTCTTTTGGGCATAGGGACATCTGTAAGGCCTGATGTTTGGAGGAACACTTCCTGGAATCAAATGAATAACATGATCATCATCATGAATATGTAGGAGGCCTTTGAGAGTATCAAATACCTTTGAATGTTTTTCCAAGATTTTTTTGAGATCTGGAGAAATAGATGAGTTCGATGTTTGAACATCTAGTGAGCATAATTGTGAAATTACACACCATTTCTCTTTCTTTAGAAGATTTGTCATGCCATCAGAGTTAATTATCTTTCTTGGTTTCCCCGCGGTACCCCTTAATTCAACTTCCTTTTCTTCCCAAAATAATCTCAAGAAAATTTCTTGAAAATTAAAAGCTATCGTACCCAAAAATTGTAACCATTGGACTCCTAGTACAATATCAACACTGGCCATTGGAATGGAAAGCATTGGACTATTCAATACATATTCCCCCATGGTTAACTTGATATTATGGAACTTTCTAGAGAAATTTATAGTTCCTCCATTTGAAACCATCAATTGACACTCTGGTGTTGGATATAGGAAGCAATTCAATTCCTTGGCTATCTTACAATGAGTAAAATTATTGGTACTACTCGAATCAATCAACACTATTACCTTTTTCTTCTTGATATGTCCTTTTATCTTGAGAGTTTGAGGAGTGGAAATTCTTGCCAATGCTTTACAATATATGGCCAGATTCATTTTTTCTTTCTCTAGGGTTTTTTCTCGGTGTATATCCTCTTCGTTGAAGTTTCTTGTTACTTTTATTCCTCCTCTTCAAAATCTATGTAAAATAATTTCTTCTCAGCACACTTATGAACTTCAGTGTATTTTCTATCACAACTGTAAAAAATCCCTTTTTATATTTTTTCTTCCAACTGTTGTGGTTTCAACCTTGTAGGTTGTGGAAGGCTAGGAGTAGCAACACTTCCATCTTTATAATTGTGAGTAATAGGCTTCCTTGTCACCATAATTTTGCATTCAATTTTTCTTGCCAACCTGAATACCTTCTCCAATGAATCAAGTTCCCAAAGGAGAAACTCATGTTGGATGTTATCCTTTAACGTCCCTATGAAGACATCAATCCTATGTTCATATGGAATAACATTTACCCTTATATTTTGGAAGTCCTTAATGTGCTCTACCATTGAACCCTTTTGTTTGAGATTTATCAATTGGCTAAAGAAGGTGTTGATATTTGCATCCTCATAATGTGCTATCAATTCCTCCGTAAAAATTGACCAAGTGACAAGTGGTTTAAGAGAACAAAGGCATCGATACCATACAAACTGATTGGGTTCTAAATATAAAGTTGTAATGCGTACCTTTTGTGTCTATTCCAAATTATGGAGATCAAATTATTGCTCCATCTGTAGTATCCACGTTTCTTAATAATGTGGATAATCCAGAGATTTCTTCAATAAACGAAAACCACAAAAGCTTGAAAACCATAATATCCATGTTACCAGATCCTTGCTATCAAAATTCCTCATATCGATATTTTGAATATGGCGAGTCTTCAATCCGATGTTAGAGGCTATGGAATCATGATTAACATTTTTTTTCTCATCATGAGTTTCATCTAATACATGTTCGCCATTAGGAAGCATTTCTTGTAACAACTTTGTCACACCTTCATTCAAACCTTCCATGTCGTCTTTTATACCATCCTTTAAAAATTCCATGTATGCTTTTAATCCATCATTAATTCCATCCATATTAGCTTCCATACCATCTATCGTAGCTTCCATTTCATTTTTGGTTACTCTTTGTGAGAGTGAAATTTGTTGCACTCTATCTTGTAATTTTTATATATCATGTTGCAATTCTTCCTCTTCATGTGTCATAATAGAGTTTTATGAGGGCTTAATGGGTGTGGAATTAATTTTTGGAGGAATTTTAGAACCCAATACTAATATCTTTGCTTCAATATTCCCTTGGAATCAATTCAAACCGATTTTTCAAACAAAAGTTTTGCAATTTAAAAAAAATACACACCTTTTTCTTGTTTTTAAGGAGCTCGATATTGAACCTGATGTATCTCTGTGATTTCAAATCCCTAAGATTTTAACTTCAGTCTTGTAGTATCCCTCTGAGTCTTATTTCCAATGCTAGAGGTCAAACCTAATTTGGCTTCTTCAAGATAAATTTATGCCCAATCTCCCACAATTACCTAATTATGGACTGGTTCAATAGAGTGAAAATTTATGGAATTCCACGTGTCACTGTTTCTGCCTTCAGCCCTGAAATTGATACAAAAGAAACTTCAGTCTGTGTTATTTCTATAATTTTTTACGAAATTCCAATCCGATGCTGGAAGAGAAAGTTATGACAATTTTCTCTCTGTCACTTGTTTGAGATTTCATTTTGTAGATTGCAAAAACCCTAACTTTCCTGGATCATGTCTCCAAAAATATAGTGGACCAATATATGAAATTTTTCCAAGAAGTTCACGACGATTTCAACTCCACGTGGTCGAAATTTCAGCTTCTTAAACCTCGTATAAAAATAGTTATAGTGAATTCCAAGATGGCCTGTTTGAAGAAGAAAAACCCTAGAATCCAAAACTCTGATACCAAATGTTATACAACCAGCTCAAAAAATAGAAGAAAATATAGATCAAGGACTTAAAAATTATCCTCTTTTAGGAGGAAACCTCTTTTACATTACATAAATTAACAATTCTCTGATGATTCATATCAAAAAGCCTCCTTTCTATATATAAGAGTCTAAGGAGTCACAATATAATTAGAGCATAATAATGTAAGGGCACAAGATTAACAATAGTGTGATTCTAGGGGGCACAATAATAAAAATATGGGGAATACATGGGTAAAAAAATCACAATAAGGGGGCTACACTAACAATAACAATAAGGTTCTACACTAGTATTATAGGGACCTAACATGGCAAGGAAAGGATGAAACCACTGTCAATCCAAGAAACTCTCTATGCCAATGATAAAACATAACCAAGGAAGCACATGCATATACCATGCATCCAAAAATCAACATGCTAAATATCACATGCACATTGTTACCTACAATCCACAACTAATGTATGTCCTTAATTTCCACTGTTCAAGTTTCCTCTTATGCACCTTGCTTTCCTTCTTGTCTTGTCCATGTGCTTGTTCTTTCTCCTTTGTTGATCATGATCAAACATGAGAAAAAACTACCAAGTTATTCCTAGGTACATTTTTATCATTGATGTCTCATTTTTATTCATTTTTCCACTAATTTTCCTTGCATGCAAATTTGTGTCTCTTCACCTTCCTTTTCTCCTATTTTCATTTATTTTCATAATTAAAATGCCAATTCTTGACTCTTTTCCTTTGCCAGTTTCCTTTGACATAATAAACCACACACTACAAGGAAAATACCCTCTAATGGATGTTTTCGAGGAACCCCACAGAAAAATACCCCAAACATCCATTTCTAGCGGAGGATCCTAGAGGAGGTTAGCGGGCAGAGGTTTTTGCAGATGTATTTATTCCGATGCTCTTATCAACCTAAAACACATCGGTGTGTTCAATATGAAAAAGCACCGGTGCATTACAAAAATTGGCACTATGGACACCGTGTGCTTCGTACACACACTCCCAGTGCGTTTTATTTCTATAGAGCACCGATGCTTTACATGTCGACTACATAGATACCGTTCGGTGTGGAATAAATGAAATGCACCGGGGCGCCCACAAAACGTGCGCACCAGTGGATGGTTAAATAAAAAAAGTTACGGCAAAAAAATCGCACAAAACATTGGCACACCGGAAACAGTGCGCTTCGTACACACCCTCCCGGTGCTTTTAATTCAGCAACCGCGCCGGTGCGTGTCATATCGTCAGCCTCGGTGCCTCATAAAAAGCACGCGGAACATAAACGTCCCGGTTCGGAATGAATGAAACGCATCGGGATCCCCGTAAATGCTGCGCACCGGAAAAGGGTTTAAAACAAACAAAATTATGGCCAAAAAACCACAGAAATCATTGGTTCACCGACACTGTTACCGGTGCGTCAGGTTATTGTAGAGCCTCAGTGCGTCACATCCCCATGCCCCGGTGCATCATAAAAGCGAGCAGAACATAAAATTCCTGGGGCGGAATGATAGAAATGCACCGAGGTCCCCATAAATGCCGTGCACCAGAATAGGGTTAAATAAAAAAATTACGGCCAAAAAACCACAGAAATCATTGGTTCACCAGACACTGTTACCGGTGCGTCATGATACTGTAGAGCACCGGTGATTTAAAACTATGCCGCCCCGGTGCCTCCTAAAAGCATGCAAAAACAGAAAGAGCCTGGTGCGGAATACAGACAATGCACCGGTACTCCAGCAAAAATCCCGTGCACCAGAATAGAGTTAAATAAAAAAAAATTAGGGCCAAAAAACTGCAGAAATCATTGGTTCACCGGACATTGTTACCGGTGCGTCATATTACTTTAGAGCATCGGTGCTTTAAAAATACACCGCCCCGGTGCCTCCTAAAAGCACGTGAAAACAGAAAGAGCCTAATGTGGCATACAGGAAACGCACCGGTACTCCAGCAAAAACCCCGTGCACCAAAATAGGGTTATATAAAAAAAAATTATGGCCAAAAAACCATAAAAATCATTGGTTCACCGGACACCGTTACCAGTGCGTGATGTTAGTGTAGAGCATTGGTGCGATAAAATTACGCCGCCCTGGTTCCTCCTAAAAGCACGCAAAAATAGAAAGAGCCCGACGCGACATACAGGAAATGCACCGATACTGCAGTAAAAATCCCGCGCACCAGAATAGGGTTCAATAAAAAAATTACGACCAAAAAACCACAAAAATCATTGGTTCACCGGACACCGTTACCAGTGCGTTGCGTTACTGTAACACATCGGTGCGTTACAATTATGCCACCCCGGTGCCTCCTAAAAGCGTGCAAAAATAGAAAGAGCCCAGTGCGGCTTTAAGACAACGCACCGGTACTCCAGTAAAAACTCAGCGCACTGGAACAGGGTTAAATAAAAAAACAAATTACGGCCAAAAAATCTCATTTTTCACTTTTGTCAGTTCTACAGAGTTCTCAAGCACTGGTGCAAGTTATCCTTGCTTGAGCCGCACTGACATCCGTGCTCCCATTGCACTTATTGCACGCACTGCTGCTGTACATTTCCACCAATCTCCAGCTTGAATTTTATAAAACAGTGGACAAATTTTATTTTTTAAATTGTACAGCCAATATGCCTCCTTGATGGGTAAATGTACAGGTATTTTTCTTGTTTTTCCATAATTAAACCTCTTAGCGGATTAGAATTTGAAAAAACCTTAAAATTAACCATTAAAAAAAAAATAAAAAAATTGTTGCGTGGTGCACTCGAGTCGTTCGGCTCGCATCGGTTTGCAGTGCTGCCTGTAAATTTACAAGCCGCACCGCACCCGGTGCTGAAGGAGTCCGCACCGGTTCCGGGGCAGTACCGCGAGGCACACATTGTTATTTTAATTTGTTTTAAAAGTGCGCTGAGGTCATTTACCAGGCCACACCGTTGATAATGTTGAATCACGGCCACCCGGTGCATTGACCAAACTATCCGCCAGAGGGCACGTATTTTTTTTGGCGCACTGGAACCACAAATCGACATTGTCAATGGTTCGGGGTGGTAAACCGGTGCTAAGTGTATCTGCACCAGTTTCAGGGCGGATTCCAAAGGCACACCGTGTAATTGTAAATTTTACGACAAAGAACGGTGTGCTCGGATACCTGGCCGCACCATACGACTATGTTCGATGGTAGGAGGGTGGTGTGCTGACTTAGCTATAAGCCCCGGGGTGTATAGTGAAGTCAGCACACCGGCCTCCTGACACCGCACTTAGTGAACGGTGCGCTAATAATATTTTCTAGAGCACTGCTCCTGGTGCTTTTTATATCATTATGTGCACCGTCGCAGGTGCGTCTCTGTGGAGGGACGCACCGTTACCAGTGCGTGACTGTGTTTTTGGCACACCGACTCTTGCTTTATTTATTTTCAAAAAATATTTATATACGTATATTTGTAAATACATGTGTCAGTTAATTAAAAAAATTGTGTTTAATATGTCAATAATTCAGAGAAGTAAAAGGAGAGAAGAGGAGCAACAACAACAACAACAGGCAGAACAATATAAGATGGTTCGCCTGTGGAAGGCAAGAGAGAGGGGGAGAGATGCATACCCTCGTCCTATTAGAGCAGCGATGCATGGGCTCCTAAGGCAGGTAGGCCTCCTCAAGTTCTATGAGGAGGCTACTTCCCTAAAGTCTCATAGTGGTTTTTTGAGACATCCTATCTGAAGGTGAAATGCCCAGCAACAAGCTTTCCGAGTTGGTATCGACCAGTGGTACTTTCCCACTGAGGAGGATGTGTATTTTATTACAGGGTTTTAGAGGAGAGGGGTGGATTTTCCCTCGTTCCCCGAGGTTCCAGCTGGCTGTGTGGTAGGGAGTCAGTTAGTTTACTCCCAGAGATACATTGGAGTAGATATATTGTCTCCTTTATATTTTTAGGTCTCTGGAGGACAGTTACGTATTGGTGCGTTTGGTTGTGAGGAGGTCCAGTGTCTCTCACTTATCATTTCGACCATTTTGCACAACGCCAGTGACGGGTAATGCATTAGTTTCCAGCTTTTATATTATGTTGATTCTTTACTACAACAGCCACGACTTGTCAAGTGGTCTGCCATTTTTTTACGACAGTTTTGTACAACATTAGATAGATGTCGTGCTCGTGCACAAGGGAGGGTCAACTTCCCTTTTGCTTCAAAGATTTTTTGTTTATTTTTTGAGAGGTTTCCAGAGACGAGGCCTTCTTTTCTTCGGAAACCTCGTAGGTTGATTATTGAAGCATGTATGCATATGTGGGGGCAGTTGATGCCCAAGAGGGAGGATATTCTGTTTCCAGCGAGGATATCAGATGATGCACTGGGGTTGCTAGCCAGTGTTTTTGAGCATCCCTTCATTATGGTCCCTTGTCCTTATGCGGGGTTGGATTGGCAAGGGTGTGCCAACATCCTCTTCACAGATGATGAGCCACCAGATGATAGAGGTAATATTACTGTTTTTTTTAAATTTATTCTAACATTTTCTTTAACTTGTTTTTATTAAATTGTGTAATGAAATTGTCTAATTATTTTTGTGTAGTTGTATATATTTTGCAGACATTGGCTCTTATGATGGCAAGGAGATGCCACCACCACCACTTGCTCCAGTTGTGGATCTTGATGAGGATGCAGAGGGGATGATGCCAGATATTGCCGAGGATTATCAGGAGGCTGGTGCGCTAGCCCGCGCTCGACATCTGAGTGATGCTAGATACAGGATGGAGTTGGGAGACCAACTCATTGCATTGTTTGTCGAGGCAGGCATCCGCCTCGCTGATTTCAGAGATATAGAGGTCAATGATAGGCTCTTACAGATGTGGAGAGGCATGCCGCATGACATGTACAGCCTGATGCGACATGTCGTAGGAGTTACGACAACTTTTACGCGACTGACGAGGACTGTCGCACATTACGAGCAAGCCGCAGCACATGATGGACAGTCTGCGAAGCACAACATACCATCGACATCTCATGATCGTTCATGGCCTCGCGCCGCGCCAGATTTGCATGAGCCTCCAGTAGCATCTACTAGCACTCATCATGGAGATGAGACTCGATCATCGGCTGATCCATGACATTTATATTATAGTTGTATATTTTTAACATTATTCAGTTATATATATATATATATATATATATATATATATATATATATATATTATATATATATATATATATATGTGGTCCATGTATTTTATGTTCATTTTGCAGTTGTACTTAATTTACATGTTGGTGATCATCATTATGTGTATGTTGTTAGGTCATGTTAGATATGTTCATTTAATGTGCAGCTTGTAGATAGATGTGTATGTGATAGCATGAGATGTATATTTGATGTTTGTGTTGTACTGATGATGTTAATATATAATGTTAATTGTGTTTTGTTAGATGATCATGATCACGATGATGCAATTAGCGATTTTGAATGTGTTTTTTAGTCAAATATGATGTTTGTACGATGCTTATCATGAACGTGATGTTTATTAATTAATTTATAAATACCAAATGATCATGATATTGTAAATTTGTAATATTTGTATTTCTAATTGTATTTAAAATTCTAAAATTGTAATTGTAATGATATATATGTAAATTTCTAAAATTGTAATTGTAATTGTAATTTTTTATTTTGTAAAATTGTAATTGTATATATGTAAAATTCTAAAATTGGTAACGTGAAATTGTAAAATTGTAATTGTAATTCTAATAATTCTAATTCTAATTATAATTATAATTGTAACTGTATGTAAAATATTTGTAAAATTTTAATTGTATTGATGTGAAATGAATTTATTAAAATTTATAAATTTGTAAATTTTAAATAATTGTAAAATAATAAATATAGAATAATATGATTTATTGTAACATAAGGAAATTTAGAAAATAATGAAAATAAATTCCTGTACTTAATTAGAATTATCATTATTTTATTATGTTCTTAGATACAAAAAAAGAATTAATTTATACAGTACGCCATTGTTTTTGAGATCAAGTACATAATACCAAATTATCAAGTGAACTATTGATTTTAACATTAACATAATGTAAATTACCAATTAATTCAAAATACATATTACATTAATATTTCGAAAAACTCATCTTAAAAAGTACGAATATTGATGAAATAACACATATTGTACCATATCATTCTCGGTTCTCATCAGCACCCTCATTATCTTCTAGCTCGCATGGCATGATAACACTATTGTTCTCAAAAATATGTTTTGATCTAGGGTCATGTGTCAATACGAACCACCAATCTCTATCCAACACATCTGGGTAGAAAAACACTTGGCTGCAGTGATTAGGGAAAAAATAGGGCTACTTAGCTTCATCCCACATCTTTCTAGAGTTGATACATATCAGCCTACTATCGCGATCTTCCTTTACATTATTCCGATCAAAGGTGTCCCACCACTTGCACCTAAAAATAACACATTGGAAATAATAAAAATCCACTTCAATGATCTCTTGTATCTTTCCGACGTAACCTAACGTCCCTCTTACTAGTTGTTGATCACGGTGGCTAGATCGACTAGATTGATCGAACTCAACTTCCACTCCACAGTCTTGTGTGATGTTTCCAGCATTGGCATTTTCTGTGCGAAAATGGTGTCCATATGCCCACATAGATGGGAAAAAATGCACCTATTATAAAAAAAAGTTTAAAAAATCATACAAGTGTCATGTGTCTTATAAATAATAATCCAACAGTTAAAATATGAAATGTATATGTCTTAATATAAGTTTCAAATTTACATATAAATTATTACCGAGTTGCAATCCCTACGTTTAGCGCATTCTCTTCAGCACGCGGGTAACGACTGGTAGCACCGTATTTCTCTCTGACTTGGTCAGCAACCCAACTGTTGGGGCATATTTTTGGCATATTTTCTTTTAAATGATTGGGATAAGGCACACTTCTACCATTGAACCATCTGAATTCTTTCCTGTCACTATCCCATTTCATTATTTTTTGTTTGTACAATGCGACCCACGGTTGTGTCGCTTCAGTATTTTAAAGAATGAATTTATTGATTGCTTCAATTTATGCATTCGGTGATGAAATCAAACCAACATTATATAGTACTTAGAGATCAAAATATACATTATATCGAAGTTCAACATGAATATTAATTTTTTTTTTCTAACAATGTCGGTTGTATTATATTTCTAAAAAGAGGAGGAGAGGTGTTCTCCATTACAAAATTCCCCAAGTCTGATGCAGAGAATTTACTTGGGGGCTAATTCTAGAGATATGATACTTGATTTCCTCTTTTATTTCCTTCTTTTATAGCTAGAGACAGTTACATTGGAACTATACTGTTTGACGAACTGAAATAAAAACAAAATACACTTGAATTTCATTGGAAATTAAACTTTCTGCTGGAGTTGAGGTCAAGATCCATGGGCGGTTGGTGAACTATTTGTTGACAGTGTTTTCACTTCTAGGATATCTGCTTCCCTGATCCATTGATGTAGATCCTTGCTCAGAATTTTTATTCATTGCTTCTTTGATGATGTTCAAGGATTCCTGCATATGGCTGCAAATGTACCTTAGATTGCTTATTTCCTCACTGCATATCTTCCACTGTGATTTCATTTGGGCCATCTCTGCTTTGGATTTCTCTTTATCTTGTTGGATCTGGTTCTTGAGGTTCTCTATCACCAATCGGTGGGATTTTCAGAATGTGCAAGGGTGCGTTCTATTATCCAGAGGGTCCATTTGTATCTTCTTTCTGTTGGTGCTACTTTTAAAATTTGCTTCTTCTTTTGTTGATGTGGTCTTCTTGTGCTTTGCTCCTTTGCTGCCTGTTCTGCTTTTTAAATAGATCGCTGCTGCCAAAGTAGAATTCTTTGTTTCCAACGTTGAGTAGAAGATAAAATTCTCACCGGAGCAGTTCGAGGGGATCAATAATGCCACTTGCGCTGTTGCAAACTTAGTTAAGAGCTTAGCTGCCAACGCTGAGGGCTATCTCCAGCTCACGAAGGAGCAAAGCAAGGGGGCAATAGAAACTATGAGAAAAGCTAGAGTGCGGAGGGCTAGATAGATAAGGCCGACACTAAGAAGGATCATGGGCCAGTGAAAGCTCAGAAAAGACCGAGAGCAAAAAAGGGAAAACGCAGCAGAAAAGCGCTCGAGCGGATTTGAGATAGGAAGGTGAATCGATGGATGTGGAAGTTTGGAATTAATAATGCGTTGAGAGAAATGAGTGGGCTGAAGGTTCACATGATGCCTAATTCCATAAGATTGAGAAGTGCAATTCACAAAGATTTTTGTGGTACATTCAGATTTGGGAATCATTGCAGAGTTGACAGAGTGCTTGGTTGAGGATTCCAGAAAGATATTGGATCTGTCTTTAGATTTTTGATGAGATATGTTTTGATTTTTATTCATCATGAGTGAAGAGTAAAAGTTAGGGAATGGGAATTTGGATTTTAGTTTCACCAATTTGTGCTTGTCCTTCATTTTGTTGAGCTCCTTTTTTTGCTTGTTCATCTGCCAGTTTGTTATTTTTTCTCAAGATGTGATAATACTCTATATTTCCAATGTCCTTTGATATTCTTTGGGCTCTGCTTAATATTTGATTTAACCCTGCGTTTTTTGGAAGAGAGTTATTTACCATTTCTTTGATGATGATGGCCGAGTCCCCAAAGATTACAGCTTCTTTGATTTTTTTTTTCTTGAGAATTTTGAGTCCTAGCAAAAGCCTATAGGTCTCTGCTTTATTGTTCGTCATTTGGCCTAGTCCCCAATTATAAGAAGCTGCGTTGTTGACTGTTGTAGGATTATTACTCCACCTATGCCTGCTTTACCTAGGTTCCTTTTTGATGCTCCATCAAAGAATAGACATGCTTTGTTTAGAGTCTTTACCCAGGTTTTAAATTGCTCTTTATTTTTCCTTATTTTCCAGTTCTGATGCCTCTCATCATTTCCCATTTGAGGAGCCTGTTTGATCTTACCTGCTACAAAAATTATCCAACTTATTTCTTCTTCTTGTAGTTGGCTTAGATTGATTCCCTTAACCCATTTTGCTGTGAGAAATTCCACCATTAGTCCCCATGCTTTTGTAGTTACTGTGCTTACTGTAGGATTTTTATCTTTGAATATTGCTCCATTTCTTGCTAGCCATAGTTGCCAGCAAAGGAATGATGGAAGGCAGTTCCAAAATCTTTGCACTGTTTGTTTACTTTTGATGGTATAAGGATAGCTACTTTTCCAGCTGTTGATGAAATGATTTATTGGAAGATTGTAGTTTATGTTTGCTTCTATGGGCATTATCATTGTCTCCCAACATTTTCTTGAGAAAGAGTAATCCAGTAGTAAATGTTGGATTGTTTCCTCATTCTTCCTGCATAATGGGCATTGTGACGGCCCACTTATTCCTCTTTTCTTTAAATTCTCTACTGTTAGAATTTTGTTATGAAGCAAGGTCCACATAAATATTTTGATTTTGGGTAGGGATTCAATCTTCCATGCTGATCTCCAGTGTTGCCAAACTTGTTGGTTTTAAATCTCATGAAGTTTTTGATACCCTGTTCTGATAGTGTACTCTCCTCCTGTTGGTTCCCATATGTAGATGTCATTCTTATTTTTTTCTATCGGGGCTGCTCCTGCCAGTAGCTTTATCAGATGATTCCATTGTCCTGTCAGGTCACATGGAAGGTTAGGTTTGACCCATTGATTCCAGTCTCCATCCGTCTCCCAAATAGAGATATCATTTAGCTTGTATAGGTCTTCCTTTATCATCCATTATTTTAACTCTTTTATATCTGGATTGTTCCCTACCGGTGGGTGTCCCATTATGCTATCTTTCCAGATGTTCATCTGCTCCCCATTTCCCGGCCTCTTAGTGATATAGTCTTTGATAAGGTGAGTTGCATTAGTAATTTCTTTCCATATCTGGGTGCATGGCCTTGTTGGGGGGTTCTTGTCCAGAATCGAAGTTCTGGGCCCATTAAGATATTTTGCTTCGAGAGCATCTTTCTACCATGCCTTTTCTCCTGTTATGAATCTCCAAGTTATTTTACTCCCAAGAGATGTGTTCATTAATCCTAATAGTTTTATGGTGAGACCCTCATTTTTGTAAGTTCAATTACTTGTTTCCAATTTATCAGACTAAATTTTTTCTTTTCCCTTTTCCCTCCCTTCCAGAGGAAGTTTCTGAGAATTAATTCTATTTGTTTATGAATGCTTGCAGGAGCCGTAATAAGAGAAAATTGGTATAAAGGCAGAGCTGCCAACATGGATTTTATGAGCGTGATTCTGCCAGCTTGGTTCAACCAAAGCATCCCCCAAGCCTTGATCTTCACTTTCATTTTTTCTGCAAATTTACTCCATATTTCATTCTTCATTTTTTTCTTGCTAATAGGTAGCCCCAGGTATTGAAAATAGTCCCAACTATTTTGGAAGAGTATGTTCAAAATTTGCGACATTTTCTACAGAGTTCTGATTGGGGTATTCCAGCGGTATATACAGCTTTTTCCATTGTTAATAATGCCTCCGGAAACCTCCATGAAGCTATCTAAGATGGTTTTGAATCTTCTTGCCACTATGCAGGATGCTCCACCTAGTAGTAGAGTGTCATCAACAAACAGGGAGTGATTTATTATTTTGGTTCCTCTGCTTATAGATAGGCCTGTCAGAGTAGAGTTTCTTCTGCAGTGTTCCAAATTTCTACTAATAGATTCAACCATAATGATATAACGAAAATGTGACAGGGGGCATCCCTTTCTTAATGCTCTTGAGCTTTGGAAGAAATTACTTGGTCTACCGTTTATTAGCGGTGCTATCTAGGGCCCCACAGTACAGACCTGTATTATCTCCACAAAATCCTTAGAGAACCTGAAAGCTTTAGCACATCTTCCAGGAAGGAAAGGTTAACTCTATCAAATGCATTTGCCATATCCATTTTTAGGATGAATCCTTTTTCATTATTTGATAGGCTGGTATGTGTGGCTTCTTGAATTAAGATAATATTATCCACAATCTGCCTATTGGGAACAAATCCTCCTTGATTTTCAGTGATTAGGGTAGGGAGGAGGGGCTTCAATCTTCCTGCTATAATTTTAGAGATGATCTTGTAAGAATTATTACAAAGAGATATAGGCCAGAAGTGATTAAGAGTAGTTGGCTGGGGGTCTTTAGGGATTAAGGCCATAAAGGTTGAATTTGTATACCCTCCTATCTTCCTTTTTCTCATGACATATCTTATCATTTTCATTAGATCCTTTTTGATAATGTGCCAAAAGGTCCTGTAGAAAGCTATGGGAAAGCCATCCGGCCCTGGAGCCTTATCCGGTTGCAATGCCCAGACAACTTCTTTTACTTCTTCTTCCGTTACTTCCTTAGTAAGAAGGGTATTGCTTTTGTTGTTGATAATTCTTGGTATGTGTCTCAGGAACTCTTCAAGATTTTCCTGGCTATCTGGAGCTGTGAGTAGTTTTCTGAAATGGTTGAAGGCTTCATTTTTTATTTCTTCTTGTCCTGTTACCTCTTGTCCCTCCCCTCCTGTGATTTTTTCAATGTTGTTTTTTATCATTCTTGTTTTTGCTGAGTTGTGAAAAAAGGAGGTGTTTTTGTCTCCAACTTGCATCCATATCTGTCTGGACTTTAGCCTCTAGGTTTCTTCTTCTTGTCTGTTGTTCCTGTATATTTTCCATTGCACTTCTTTTTCTTTTGCTTGCTTCTATATGGTACTGTTACTGCTCTCCAGTTCCTCTTGTATTTGTTTTAGCTCTTTTTTTAGCTCTTCTTTCTCTTTGTATGGTTCTTTATATCTGTTTCTTGCCCAATCCTTTAATCTTACTTTTGTTGCTTTTATTTTTGTTTCCAATATGTAAGTGGGGGAGCCACTTATGTTTGTTTTCCAGAAAATTTCCACTTCTTTATGTGCTTCTTCGTTGCTACCCCATAACTGATTATATCTAAAAGGTAGTGGTCTGTAGTTTTCAGCCATGCCAAGCTCCATAATTATCGGTTTATGATCCAATGCTGCTGATGGAATAATTCTGGAAGCTGCTCTGCTATAGTTTATTATCATCTTATCTCAGATGAGGATCCTATCTAGCCTTTCCTTTATATTTTCCTTGCCTATTCTCCTGTTGTCCCAAGTGTATTTCCCATTTTTGGGTGGGATGTCAATAATATTTCTTTGATCCATTATTTCTTCTAAAGTTTCTCTGCTTGGATCCGGCAGGAAATTCCCTCCTCTTTTTTCTTCAGCTTTTAGTATTAGATTTAGATCTCCTCCTGCTATGAGGTTTTCTTCATTGTCATCTCCAATGCTTTCTTTTAAGGTTTGCCAACAATTTTCTTTGTCCCTATAGTGATTAGGAGAGTATATGTTGTAGATGTTGGCTTTCTCACTTGTTTATGTACTCTCCAGCTTTGTATTTATCCAATGTTATTTTTTTATCTGTTGTTGCAGTTTCATTTCCCTTTCTTCCATATAGTGCTTATCCCTCCTGAAGCTCCATTGGTCGAAGTTGCATGTCCTTCATAAGTCCTTGATGTTTCCACAATCATTTCCATTTCTTGGCTGCTAAGCTTTGTCTCTTGAATTAAGAGGATGCCAGGTTTTTCACTTTTGATTAGGTCTTTCAAAAAATTTGTTTTGGAGGGATGACCCAACCCTCTACAATTCCAAGATACAACTATCATTATTTACTATTATGGGTGGCTGTAGGACCTTTCCCTTTGTGTGCTTGCTGCACTTTTTCTTTATTTTTTGTTCCTTTTTCTAGAAAATTCTCCAACCCCTGTTATTTTCCTAGAGAGATGTCTTTGGCTGCTTCTTCATCCCTGAGTTCTTTATTTGTTTGCCTTCCAATTTTTTTTGTATTCTCAGTGTTTTGGGGAATTTCTTTGGTTTGGTTCCTGGTTAAGATTCGATCCAAGTTTTGGGGCAAGGGATTGTTCGCCTGGTGAGGAGAGACAGGAGGGGAAGGGTGGGGGAAGAGAGGAGAGAGGGTTTGGGAGATGAGGATGAGATCGGCTCTGTAGGTATAAGGGAAGATGAGAGGATGTCAAAAGGGTTTGCCCCCAAAAGGGAGATTTTCTGAGAGGGGGGAGGGGATCCAGGCAGTGGAGGTTGTTGTGGTCCTTTGGATGGTTTTTTAGCTGTCTTTTTCTTTTTTACTTGTTCCCATTTTGGGTCTAATGTTTCTTCTGCATTTTTTTCAGGTTCTTCTCTCTTACTACATCTATTGGCGAAATGACCGTATTCGTGACATACCTTGCACTTGAAGGGGATTTGCTCATAGTCTAGCTGCTGAATATGGATCCATTTGTCCACCTTGATCTTGACAGCTTCTGGGAGGCCCTATCCTAAATCCACCTCTACACAGATTCTTGCGCATGCCTACATGTTGTCTTTTGGCTCACTTTTGTCAATGTATTTTCCCACTCCATTTCCTATTGCGCGTACTGATTCATCGCTCCAGCAGTGAAGAGGGAGACGTGGAAATCTGACCCATACTGGTACCGCATTGGGAACATCTACTTCTGGATCAAAATCCGGGGTTCATCGATTTAGATACAAGCCTCTTGTGTCCATGAAGTAAGGCCCGCTTCGGAATAAGAGATCTCGATCACTTTTGGTCTCGAAATGAAATGTGTAATACCCCCTTCCACATAATCTAATGGCTATTTTTCCTTGTGAAAATTGGATCCATTTTCTTTCCACCCATTTCTGTACTGTTTTAGGCGAGGGCCACAGTCCAGTGAATTGGCCCACAAGTCCCTTTTCTGCAAGTGAGATCGCAACTTTCCTTGGTACAGCTGGCGGCAAAGATATTTCTGGTATGGATTCCAACTTTTTGACAAATTTTGTGGCTGCTGGTCTGGTTCGCTGAGTTCCCAAAGATCTGATTAGAGAATCAAAAGCTACATAATCTTCGTCCGGCTGCTGATTATTTTCATTTGCTGCATTTGCATGAGGTGAAGGCAGCCCCGGATCAGGCTCCGGGGTAGCCATGAAGGCTATGCGATCTACTGTGAAAGGTTCAGCGGCTTAGGGCAGATGCAGAGCAACGTCGATCCAAACTATCGGTCAATTTTTTATGGAAAGCATGAGTTTTTAATCTATTCAACATGAATATTAATTAATTTTTGTAAATTTGAAAAATTATAAGTCCCCTACTCTTTATCAAGCACTTTTTTCCACTTGTTTGGAGAAACTCTCCTTCTCTTTTGTCTTCATCCAATTCATCGCCCCAAATCACCACACCTAGACTGTTGTCGATCTACTTGATGTACTCACTGGCATAGTAGAAAGACTCATATGATATGTACCCCTCTGCCATAGACCCCTCGGTTTTTTCCCTTTGTCGAACAAAAACTTTCAATTTCTTCATATACCTCTCTAAGAAGAACATCCAATGACAAGAAACAACCCCAACTAATTCAACCTCATCTACCAGGTGGATTAGAAGATTAACCTATAAGTCCATGAAACTCGTCGGCAGTTCCTTCTCAAACATACAAACAATCTCAACTATCTCTTGACGCCACCGTGGAATGCTAGCCACATGAATCTCCTTTGACGTGATCAAACATACAAATGCAGATAATTTAGATATGGCAAGTCCTAAGTCTTGAGGGAATTCATGTTTCACACACCCACGCACAAATAAAGGATAATGACACTGCAAAGTTATAAAAACGTGCAATAATATACAAAATTAGTTATGTTTTATGATCACCGCATGGGATAAAATTTATTAATATAAAAAAATAATAAAATCATGCTTTTGACATTATACGTACTCTTAGAAGATTCAAATGGTCATGCGATTTCAATCCCGACAAATGGTCATCCACGGTGAAGCAACATCGTAGTGAAGACCCATATGAATTTGTCACCCTCACATCCATTATAACTTCCTTTGCCAAAGATATATCATCTTTTTTAAAAATCCATGGGACATCACCTTCTTTGAAAAACCATGAATTAGAGGGACCAGCGCTTGCCTCTTATCCCGTACTTTCTAATCGTCTTGGCCAATATTTCTTTTTAGTTTTTGAAGTAGTAAGATATTTCCTAACCACCAATGTGTCACTTTGTTTCGATGATATGTGCCTCCATAAAGAAGATGAAACATTTTTAAATATATGCATGGGATCTAATAAGTGGGAAATCTTAAGATGCTCCCAATATGGGAGGTCATAAAAGATAGATTTCCTTTTCATCCCAATGGGAAATTTCTCAACATAGGTGTTGAAGAAATCTAGATCATCGAACTTAGGCTCCCCATTTGAATCAAACATTTCTGTGAACTCCTTCTCCTTCTCTCTCTCATATGCTCTAAGCCATTCAGCTGGTGTCATTATTGGAGGCCTTTGGGTTCTTTCTCACTTACCATTGAAAGCAGATGCTGCTCTTTTGTAAGGGTTTTGTTCTGGTAGGAATATCCTGGAGCAATCATACACTGGCTTTCGTAGGTCCTTGGACCATCTAGCTTTCAGAGAAGGTCCACAACATTTACATCCAAAATACCCTTTTGTTACAAGATCTGTGATATTATATTTGTATACATTAATTAATATGCATGGCACATTAAAGAATATCATGAAGATCAGAACAAATAATATTACAACGAATTAAATAACTAATATGTGAACGAATATTGTTACATTATATATAAACAAATCAATAAATTAAACATGTAATTTACGAGAGCAAACTCCTAAGCCTAGATAATCATGTGTCGTGTAAGCACATATGCCATACAATGTAAACCTCCTCTCTGCTGCGATGGGTCTTGATACATCGTATACATTTATCCCATCCCATAATTCCTTCAATTCATCTACCAGTGGTTGTAAGTAGACATCCATATTCTTCACTTGTCTTCTACCAGGGACTATGAGAGCCAACATAAGATGTTCATTCTTCATGGAAAACCATGGGGGGATATTGTTATTGATTACTACTACAGGCCAAACAGAATAGTTGGTGTTTTTGAGGGAATATGGGTTGACGCCATCCATGGCTATGCTGATTCGTAGACATCGTACTTCATTCTTGAATTTTTCGGGCCATGTATCCTCTATATGCTTCATGGCTATTGAATCAGTTGGTATTTGTATAAATCCCAACTCACTTCTGTGTGAGGCATGCCATCCCTGCAACATAGCTAATTCTTTGCAACGAAAGAGCCTTTGAATCCTTGGGATTATAGGCATGTGCCTCAATATCTTAAAAGGAGGACCAATACGTGATTTACCCTTCTTTTTTTATTTATCATACCTGTCATGGCCAAATTTCAGACACATCTCTTTGTCTACATATTCTCCTCTACATAGAATACAATCACTTGGACATGCATGATATGATATGTACTCAACACCCAACATTTTCAACAATTTTTTTGCCTCTTCGCAGCTACCGGGCAAGACATTATCACTCGGAAGAACCTTATCTTTGAATAACCTGTAGTTGGTGATCATGGAAAACTATATTAATAAATGTACATTAATTTCTATATAATTATTAACGTTCATAAAATTTAACATTTGTAATGTTCATTGCAGTGTATTGAATATATTTCAAGTTTATATATAAGGGGAGTAATTTATGGTAACTTACCTCAAAAGTTTCGAGAAACATGCATTCGACAAGCCAAACTTTGCTTTCAAGTTGTACAGTAACATCGTTGTCCCCAACTGGGTAGAATTTGACTGACCTCTGGGTCCAAAGAGAGGGATGGTGGAAGCAAATTTAAGGCTTTGGAAAAAGGTGTCAGCGATATGAGCATCATCCCCTAGCTGATCATCATTTTGGAATGCATCTAACAACATTGTCTCCATGGCAGTCATATCCCTAATGATTAATCATCCATACCAACCTCTATTTTATTGTCTCCATTGCCAGCTTGTGAAGAACTACTATTGCTGTAGTCATTCCTAATTGGTGAATCTGGACGTAGCAGGAATTGAATCAATGGTTGATTCAACCATTCTTGGTATTGTTCCTCTCCAATTTTTTCTCTTAATTTAGTCTTCTCTCAATTTGACATTGTCCGGGGGTGCAATGGAAGATGGTAGGTAGGTCGTTCATCATCACTAGAATCCTAATAATTAAAAAAAAAAACTGAACATGATTAGTACAAAATATTATGATATCAATTAGTAACCACGTTGACAATATTGCATGATTATAAATCGGTTTGACGTTGAAATAATTACATATTAATCAATATATATACCAAACAATTATAATTATAATTACCATCACTGTCCCGAGATTGTGGCTAGAAGATGCAATATTGTTACAATTGGCAGGTTGAAGCGGCTATCCATTTTCATCTACCAAATGCATCTTGCGGTATGCAGCTCCTGATAAGAACTTTCGATGTTTTGGAGCAGTTCTTTGAATATAATTTTGTGCATTGAACTCGATGATGAATCTGCATGAACTTGAAAATTTGTATAAATTATAAATTTAATTAAGTTGTGCATGATTGACTACATGGATAAAAAATATACATAAATTCAATTAGATAGTGAAAAAATAAAACAAATCTGAAGTAAATATTACGTCTCCACATGGATAGGGAGAACTCTACGATGGAATTTGAGAAATATTATGGAATGAGCTGGATTTTGAAGAATTGTCCATTTCATATAATATATGATATTTTCTCCCTGCATTTGAACAAAAAAATGATAAACTTTGGTGCAAAAACCTAAATGTAATTCCGGTGCGTACTGTTCAGATAACTGCACCGGCTAGTTCTTTATTTTGCGCACCGGTGTGCTTTTGTAACAAGTAGCACCGGTGCAGTTTAATTAAACAACGCACCAGTAAATGAATAACCGCAATAAAAAAAAAGCGCAACCCTATTTTCTTTAAGTGAAAAAAAAAGCGGTAAATTGAAAATTGGGTGGAAAAATATTTTCGAAAATCTAATTTCATAAAACATTTTTTTAAATACTAAACACTTTTCATTATTTCGCTATTTTTGAAAAAAAATTCAGCCAGAGATTTGCAGGATACATACCTGGAGAAAATAGAGCACGAGAGCACTGTGGAGCAGGGAAATACGTTTGAACAGAAGTATTCAGACAATATGAATTCCAAACCTTTAGTAATTCAAACCCTGTACGATAGAATTTTAGACGACGTGAGTAAAGTTTATTGTTTTTTTGTACTTTTTTCTGCAGTTTTTTTTATGCAGTGAAATAAGAAATCAAAGTCTATTGTTTTATTTTATTTTTTCTCTCGTTTTTTATGAAGTAAAATACAAAATCAAATCTTATTATTTTTTTAACTATTTGTTTCTGCAGTTTTTTACCTTTTCTGTAGTTTTCAGAAACAAAAATAAAAAAAGAAATCAATTTTTAGAAGAAAAACCCTAGATTCTTTTTGTTTCTACCATTTTTTCTCCCTCTTTCTTTTCAATTTAGATTTATAGGGTTTCTGTACTCATAAGAAATCCAACCCACGGGACGACTTGCATAGTCGGATCCCAATCCATGTTGGCCCTTTTGTCAATCTTAAAAAAAAATACAGATTTTTTTTCATCGGTGCGCCCTGCGTAACATTGTGCACTGGTGCGCTTGGTTATACCAGCACACCGCTGAAGTAAAATGATAAAAAATAAAAAAATAAAATATTTTTTTATCAGTGTGCCATTTGTAACATATGGCACCGGTGCACTATTACATTATGGAGCACCGAAAAATGTGATGTTTTGGAAAAAAAACATTTTACAAACATACCCTACATTATTTTTGTTTCTGGCCTTTCTTCTCCCACTTGCTGTGATTTCAGAATTAGGGTTTTTCAATTTATATTTATAGGGTTTGTATTGCTAAATATAAGCCTAAGACATGCAACCAATAGGAGGATCTACATAGGAAGATCTGAATCCATGTCGGCCCTTGCGTTAATCTTAAAAAAAGACATTTTTTTGTCGGTGCCCCCTTCGTAACATAGCGCACCGATGCACTCTGTTATACAAGTGCATCGCGCAAGTACAGTGATAAAAAATTAAAAAAACAAATTATGTTTTTATCAGTGCACCATATGTAACATATGGCACTAGTGCACTATTACATTATGGCGCACCGCACAACGTGTTGTTTTGTAAAAGAACCATTTTACAAACATACCCTACATTATTTTGTTTCTGCCCTGTCTTCTCCCACTTGCTGTGATTTCAGAATTAGGGATTTTCAATTTATATTTATAGGGGTTATATTGCTAAATATAAACCTAAGACATCCAACGAATGGGTTGACCTACATAGTTGGATCCCAATCCATGTTGGCCCTTGCGTAAATAAAATAAATAAGTAAATTGGTGCGTCTTTTCTGTAAGAGTGCACTGGGGCACTCTGCTATCACAGCGCACCATGAAAGCATTGTCATAAAAAATTAGAAAAATATGCAGTCGGTGTGCTATTTCATTATGACACACTGCGAACGTTCAGTTTCGAAAAAAAAAAAAAAATCAAAAAATACAAACCTTACTTTCTTTTTGTTTCTCCCCTTTCTTCTTCTTCTTTCTGTGATTCAGAATTAGGAATTTTCAATTTAGATTTATAGGGTTTTTATTGCTAAATATAGACCTAAGACATGCAACCGACGGGACGATTAGCATAGTCGTATCCTAATCCATGTGGGCCTTGGAATGATTTAAAAAAAAAACAGATTTTTTACCGGTGCACCCTATGTAAGGTATCACACTGGTACTCTGTTGTTTACAAGAGCACCAGATAATTAATGTGAAAAAATAAATTTTTTAATGGTGCGCCATATGTAAAATATAGCACTGCTTTATGCTAAAAAAAATAACACTGGACAATTTTTATTATTTTTATGATGGTTAACCGGTGCGGTCATTGACATGTAATGCACCGGGGCTTCTTGTTGAAATAGATCACTGTATGGTGTATTATACTGTTTTTGTGGTGCATGGGAAAGACATACACGCACCGACGTCGGTGCGTTCGCCATGAATGGCGCACCGGTTTTTTGAGATTTTTTTTTTATTTTTATTTTTTAATTGAGAAGTTGACAGTTTATTTAAAAATATATTATTGACTGATATGATACAGGTTTGAAATTGTTAAATAAATGACTGAAAAGAGATCAAGTAACAAAAATACTGATAACACATCACGAAAAGAAAAAAATGCAAGTTCTTTGTAAATGTTTTACAAAAAAATTATTTTTGAACTATATGTAAGTTTAAATAATATGTATTGTTTAATGTGTATCATGCAAAGCCACAAAATGACAAAGCTCGATAAGATTATTTCTGATCTAGAACCAGAAGAACGTATAAGCTTGATGGAAAAATTGCAAAAGGATGAATCAGGTGAATGAAAAAATACTATCGATCCAATATGAGTTTCTTTTTTTAGTTTTCATTAATAATATAATTAAAATTATTAGATAACATGTGTGAAAAATTCTATTAATTCACCTCTTCTTAATGTTCTACAGGGACCAACAAATCAGAAAAGGAATGTTGTTCTAAGAAAAGAAGAACAATAGAACATGCATATGAAAATGAATTGCTCCTTAGCTCATCTAGAGTGGTGTTGGAGGTTAACGAAAGGGGGAAAAACTTTTACAAATGTTTGATGGATCTAGTGGAACGAATGTATAAACTACAGGAAGAGTTTCCAGAGAATTGGTCAATGAGACATGTCAGACTTTTAATAGCAAAAACGTACCAAAAAAAAGGAATGAAAAAGTAATATTCCTTTAGATGTTTATCTAGAATTATTTATAAATATCACTTTTGTTATACTTACTTTTCATATATCAATATAAAAATTAAATAGTTTATTGTCATGTTACATTTTCAGGAAGATTATGAAAATCTCAAAAGATGAACGAGCTGATATCAGAAATATGCTAGCAGGAATGTCCAAAAAGGTGTACAAGGATATGGTCAAAGAAATGGACAAAATTGCATCGCAGGAGGAGCCACCTAAACAACAATGTGCTTCAAATTTAATATGTAAATCATTGAATTTTTTGATCATTAAGTAAAATAAATAAACAATTTAGCATTAAATATTAATTTTCAAGTATTTTCTTGTAGAAAATAAAATAACATGGAACCCATTCAGCACATAAAACAGGAGGAAAAGAAAGAAAATGATTGATATCTAAGTTTGTGAGTAATTGTTACTTCCTTATAACAACTTAACTAGATTTCGTTTTTGTATTTTTAAGTTGTTTTACAAAAATCGTCATTGAATGTCTCCAAACAAGTGCTAACATATAAAGAAGAACCATCAAAGGAATTGATTGAAATTGGTTTAAATATGAGTTGTGCGTATATGTTGGCATATCATAACTTAATTGTGGAATTTGTAAGCATCTATCGATCTTCTTTTACTTAGCTCCATCTATAATTAATAGAAAAATAAATCTTTTATTTTAAATATATGATTTCTTATGGGGTATGAAACTTGCAGGAAACAAAGTATGGCACTGCGCCAATAGATCAAATCTTGAAAGATGGCATGTTACATGGTTTTGAAAGAATGTGTATAGTTTATGAGTCAATTGTTGCATTGGTACGTCATTTCTTTTCGATTTAAATTGATGTATATTATTTAATATTGCATTTTTCATTATTCTCACCAATGTATATACACTCATTACAGTTTATTTTAATGTTTGTAGATGGAAGAAGGTGAAGAAGAAGAAAACAATCAACGTCGTGAACAAAACATTTTTGAAAATAACCCAAGTCATGGAAGTAGCTCTAGCAGTGATAGCAGTTCAAGCGAAGAATGATGATCACTATGTTTGGATATAAAAGCAAGGCGTTGTACTATTTTTGGAAAAATGTCTGTGAAATCAGACATTTTCTTTAATGTAATGGACATAGTGTCCCAATTGAAAGATAAAGGGATACCAATAACTGTCCCATTTTGTATGACAAAGAATGTCTTATTCATATCTATATATATATATATATATATATAATAAAAAATGTTTTAATTTATTCTATTGCGTTCTCTATTGTCGCTATTGCGTTCTCCATTGTCGTTCTCAAATGCAGTAATAAAAATTTAATTCATATGAATATTGTTATAACATATATATGTGTCGACTTTTGATGAATAATGAATTTTAAAAAACCACAATAATTATGATATGATATAACAAATTAATCTAAACATCACATTCAAATCCATTAATAAAAATTTAGTTAATATGAATATTGTTCTAATATGTGTCGACTTTTGATGAATAATGAATTTAAAACAATCACAATAATTGCATTGCACAGGTCGATGTTTCTAAAAAATACAGAATGAAAACTGGTGCACTTGTACCTATCAGGACTGCACAAATACTAAAACCAGTTAAAAATATCGAGGCGTTTGTGCGGTATGGCGCTCCGATGCGTTTATGTATCGATACGCACTGGTGTCATTTTACTGCCTATGAGCACCGCACGAATACCGATACCAATTATAAATTGCGGTGCGTCTGTGTGATGCTATGCACCGAGGCATTTTTTTTGTCTATACGCACCGGTGCATTTGGATGACCAATAGGCACCGCATGAATATCGATACCAATTACAAATCTCGATGCATTTGTGTGATAGTACGCACCGGGGCGTTTATGTGTTGATAAGCGCCGGTGCATTTATATGACATATTTGCACTGCACGAATATCAATACCAATTGTAGACCTCAGTGCATTTGTGTGATACGATGCATCGAGGCGTTTATATAAGCATACGCACCGGCGCGTTGATACGACCTATGGGCATCGCTCAAATCCCAAGACCAATTAGAACGGCCTTGTGCGTTGTATCACCAACACCAGGCCCGGTGCTATTATTTTCCTTAACGGCTTGGTGCATTCTCCTTCAGTTGCCCCAGTGTGCTGTCTACCGATATGCACCGGTGCGTTAAAACCTGATAAGAGCACCGATGAAAAAACATCCGTAATAACCTCCGGCCGCCCATTTTTTTTTAGCTGTGTTGATTTTCCATTAAAAGCTCCACCAAAACCTCTGTTACCAGAAACAGATGTGGTTGCATATGTTTTTTTGACAATTTTGGCCAATTTTATAACATTAGAAACCTCCTTTATAACCTCCGCTAAAGGGTATTTTCCTTGTAGTGACAAGTGATGCCAAATATAATGTCACCCACCATTCAACTTGGAATACATGTCCCATGACCTTGGTCTTATTTTATTTACATGGAAAATCAATCAGGGGCTGTTACACATATGTCATTGGATTTGGTCCTCTTCGGTACACAAACACACATTTTTCTTCCCTCCATGTGGAATGCTCTCCAAGCACCATGTCACACCAAATCCAAGACAACATGCCAACTCAGTGCTTGGTCTAGGTCCCATCAGCCCAGACACTCGGTACAAAGTATCACATATCCTTTGTAAATTGTTCAACCCCTTTTGGTAGTTTTCAGTCTCAACCTCCATAGGCATCACCTCAAGCCAACTTTGCATTATATTTTCCACCCCAAGACTTTGAGGCCAGAGATGAAAATTCCTATACATGAGTATCTAGGGAAAGACACCCATGTCAGGCTCTATCTCTCAAACTTACCATGTTGTTCAAATTTATGGGTTTTCCTGAGGTCCCGAGATGGATATTATTTCACATAAAGTGTTGGATATGATTTTACATTTTGACACTTCCTCCCTTCTCCACTTAGTTAATTTGCACACTTCTTCCATTCGACACTTAACATGACTTGGGATTCTACCACTCCTAAGATTGTGATTTTATATATATATATATATATGTTCATCCTAAGATTATTCCTGAATCACATCTAGTTAAGTGGGACTTCACTGAGGCCCTCAGTACTTGTCTCAGGCCTATCTCTCCCAAGATTTACAATGTGTGTATCTATGTGTAATTCGTTCCTTCCTCAGCTCAACCATTGTAGCCTATCTTTGATACTCGAGAAATTAAAACGATTCTAGACTATGAAAAAATACAGAGATTAGTAATTTCCCATGAATCAAAAATAAATTAAAGCATTCCTCGTTACCCATATACAGGAAATAAAAATTCCTCATCATATCACACATACATGGTTTTCTTTACCTTTCACATAGGAAAAAATATCTCCCAATATTAACACAATAATTAAGGAAAAAAAAAAGGCATTCATATCACACTTATATTAGCTTCACATACATAGAGATTTAGGTATACAATTATCTTAAGGTAGGAAGCTTGACAAATTATATTGGGACTTCAAATATCATTTCAACAATAGGTTAACCTACACTACAATATTTCTTGGAGATAGTCATCCATGAGCTAGATTTAGAGCTTGTGAAGGGAAGCGCTCAAGGATCCTCATGCCAGCCATATGCACATTAACCTAGAATTTCCAGGGTGATTTATGTCCTTCCTTCCTACCACCTTGATGCCTCCCACTTCAAGTGAATGTTTTTTTTTCTTCCAATTGCAGTCTCCCCTCTTTCCTTCTTTGAACCCTTACCCAAAGGTGTACCTAACCTAGATTTTCTGCCACATCCATGGGTATCAAGTCATCCTCCCCCTATTATCCCATACACATCCTTTAATTCTCTATGTAGTATTCATCCTTTTTTTTAATAAAAATCCATGTAGGGTCCATGGGGGATTCACTGCGGGAGAAATACTATAGCACGTGGGTTCATACTGGGGGATATATAATGAGGAAAAAATGACATAATATGTTGGGGAATATATAGGGGGTAAAGGGTTTTTATATTTGTAGGTATAAAAAATGGAGCTCAAAGTTAATGAAAAAATGGATACCTACAATATGTAGTCAAAGTAGGGGATTTTTAAATTGAGAAGATGTATTGGGTTTATATTGGTACGGGGTTAAATAATGTGATTTTTAGAGGCATTTTCTAGTATGTACTCAAAGTAAGGGTATTGTTTAATATGCTATGATCACACGTGATATGTTAGAGGTTCATTGAGTGAAGCCCATGTGGTAGGGTCTTAAATTCCTAGTTGCCTGTGCCTATTGTCTCCCCTGTTAGTTGTGTCTCCCATACGCATAATTAAATGTGATCATGTAATATTTTAGCTGAGAGTACTTCAACTATGTTTAAATGCAGGCTTGACAATCCACCCCTTCACCTCAACAAGCTATAAATCCATGTCCCTCTCAACCCAATCATAATATTTAATATAATCAAAATGGGTTTACAATTCATAACCATGTACAAGAGGGGTTGTAATGAATCCCACCCCATTAAAGGAACATCGTCCTCGATGTTTTAATTCTGAATTATTATTTTTACCTGAGTTTTATAAACACATCATATTACAATTACATTTATTACCTTTAGATTTCAAAGTTTCTATCCCAAAAACCTCAATGGATATGAAGCCTCATTAAACTAATCACTCTCTCAGTGGTTTCTTCCAATTCACTGTGCTTCTTTTCGCAACTTCATCCAAATTCATAACTTGAATTCCTAAGTGTTTTCCATCTTCATTGTCCAATCATTATTTTCCAGTGTGCTTAACACTTTTTCAACGATTGGTCTTAGATCATTGCTTCCTTGTACACACCTAGTCATAACATTAATCCCAATCAACAGTCTCATGGCTCTTTAAAACCACTAATTTCCCTCTCTATCATGGAATCCCCTTCTTTGTTTCCCTCTCCCTTGGGTGATCTAGTTCCTCTTCCTTACTCTGGAAGAGTCCTCATAATTGAAGGAAATTCCATACCTTAATACATTCATATAAGTCATGAAATACTTTATGGAAATCAACAAACATAATTGGGTTTAAAGTCACCAAAATGACCCTACTCTTTAATTTCTTAGATCTAGTATGTTGTTGGGCACTCAAATTTATCTAATGATGCTATTGTTTGACTTGCAACCAACTTCACACACTCATTCCGAGAAACTAAATTCTCTCTTCTCTAGTTTTCTCTTAACTTATTTATCTTCATCTTTACTCCAATCCACTAAGTGATAGAAAAATAAATATTACAGAGCAATGCAACACATAAAATATGCAGAAAACACAAGCACACAAAACACATAAAACTAGAGACACACAGATATACGTGGTTGACCCATTTTGGGCTATGTCCACCCTGAACAGCCAATCCTTCCTTTCTATTATCCAGAAAAATGAAGAGACACAACCTACAACAGATCTACTGTAATATCCTCTGTTCTCTCTCATAGTGTCCCTATCAGTTTCTCACTCTAAGAATACACATACAATACACAGCCGCAATACAATACCCTCATACAAGCGAGGGGTTTCCTTCTAGGGCAAAAAACCCTAAACTAAACATAACTTCTATCGTCAAATCATCTTCCTAATGAATGGCCCAAATTGACTAGAAATTACTATACTTTTACAAGGCAATTTTACATATGTTTTTAGCTTGGGGGGCGCTACCCCCAAAACCCCCCGCCAGGGGGGGGCTCCATAAAGTCGTAGCCGCCCCCCTGGACCCTCCAGGCAGCGATTAATTACGGGCGCCATTGCTGCCCCATTAAGGTACAGGGGTCCAATGTTGTGATACAAAATAAACAAGATAATCAGGCTCCACACCCAACACTAAGTGCTTATTAGCCCCAAGGAAAACACTTAGTAATGCTCCATGCGATATTTAAATTTATATATGAGCTCAACTATGTGAGTTTTTTCTCAGCCCCAAGGAACAATAATCAGTGTGGAAATTCCACTCCATGCAGTATTCAGCCAACATCGTCTTAAAATCCAACAATTAAACAACATAGGGGTTTTAAGTAGGGATTATATAGTCTTAGTTCAAGTTTTAGAAAGGGATACATATAATTAATAAGGATTTTTTTCAACTACATTACTACTATACGAATAAGAGTTCACTTTCCAGCAAGTTCTCAGTGGTGTTTCCACCTGTGTTCTCAACCCTCTATACCACACGAGGCGTTATCATACCACTAGCACTAGGTATCCTCAACAACTCAATAGTTCACAATTAGCATAGTCTCCAGGGGTTTTGTTAGCCATGGGAAACATAGTCACAACTATGTGATTCTTAGCTAGCATATCCCCCATGGGTTTTGTTAGCCTTGTTATCATCAAAAAATCCCTATTCCACTGAAATAGCTTATGGCATCAAGTCCTCACAACTCTTTCCTCTTTTTATTTAACTCGTACAAATTGAATTGGTAGTATTTTGTCAACAATAATTTTATTTGTCATCACAAGCCCAAACTATACAATACCTTCATATCCCCATAACATCATGGGCCTAGAAAGTCCCATGCTTGCATGTCCCAATAACTATTAGCACTTAGTACTGGGTGTTTTCTCATCCTAAACAAAACACCTAGAGGCATACCTACCCAATCCTTTGACCATGAAATCCAATTAGTAATTAGTGTATCTGTTGATACAAAAATCAACATTTATTGATCATAACTTAATATAAGCATGGAAACATGAATTTCATATTCATATAATAACAAAATAATTTTTTAGCAAGAATTCCCACTTGGTCAATGGGTTATTCCCACAATAAGGAATCCCATTGGATAACATCAGAATGTTTTTCAAACATTCTATTCATAAACACATCAAATGTCATAAAAATAACCAATCATTCATTCACGTGAATGATTCTTGACAATAGTCTATCGATGTTAATGGCATTGCATACATTCATTGATCATCAAATTTTTTATGAAGCATAACATATTAGCATAATGTCAAGTTTAGAGAATATCATGTTTTCAAGAAAGGCATGCATTCATTAGAACAAAAAAATTCCAGATTGATCCCAAAGGAATTCCTTTACCTGAAGTCCTTTCTTTTACCCTTTAATCTCACTACCATCACCAACACTGTTTGCTGATGTTTTCTCTATTACTCATTATATCACAATTTCCATACTCAACCCTTCACACTCGTGTTGCTAATACAAAGTTACCTTTTATCCTACATGCATTTCCTTTATTTCTTGTCTATATTATAACACAAATTCATACATATGTGTCTCGACCATGCAGTCCCAAGGCTTGAGAGTATTTATTTTTATGGCATTCTTATGGCTATCATGTCACTATCCATTTACTCCCATGGACCGAACCAACCCACTTGGAAATCATGTTGTTGTTAATTTATTTATATGAACTCAACCAATCAACCTGCCTATACTATCCCCCTTCATTCCCTTTATTTCATACATTGGCATCATTCGAGTCTTATATCTTCCTATTGGGTTTTCACTCAACATTTCCTAGGGTTCCATTACTCCTCTTTTCACACCCAAAAATGATTACAACTCAAAGCATAAAGAAGGAAAGAATAAATGAAAATGAAGAATCATAAAATCTCATAGCCACAATACAACACCACAAACAATGTAGCATGGATATTCTCAAAGTCAATGGAAAAAATAATCAAGAAAATATGAATCTAATCATGAAGTATAAAACATGTAAAACATTCACAAATCCATAATAAATCATCCCCATGAGTTCAACTATTCAATGTGTCCCCCCCCCCCTCTCTCTCTCTCTCTCTCTCGCTATATATATATATCAACTCCTTTTTCCAAGGTTCTAACTCAGCCTTAAATTTTCAACGCCCTTCAAAATAGTTCATGGAGGATCCTTTCAATATATATCATCGATATTTAAGGGACGCTCCCTCCTCTCCCTCTATATCACATTTTACAAGTTCATGTGCCTAAGGCCTACATGCACCATCCCCCTTCTCCTTCTTTTTTTTTGGTTAGGACATTTTTTCTCTTTACAATTCCAATATGGATTTGGTTGATTTCTCTTTTCAACCTTACGAGGTCTCTTTCTAGCCTTGTTAGCATGATATTCCTCTGATGATGATGAGACTTGTTTAAAAAACTCTTGTAGCTATGATATGCATTTATGCAGTATGGAGCTCATTTTTTCCAACCTTTTATTCTTCCTGGAAAGCCTTTCAGTTTCCATTTTATAGCTCTTTATCTCAACTCTCAAGCTCATGAAGGTCACTTCCCTTTTAGGGGGGTTTATCTTACCCTGGTCATGATGGATACCATTTTCCATGTGTTTTATTCTTAGTACAATTGACTCTTCTTATGTGTTGGTACACATATGCTCAATTATTATTTATAATAATATAAACAATGAAATTGTTACCTCGCCATGCTAGTGCAAATAAAGTTATACAGTTGTACAAACATCTCAATTTTCTTATCAATCACATATTCCAAACTTTAAAATTTAAATAATTATATATTTATATCTGCATGCTTCCGAGATACCACAATATATATATTTCAATATTTAGGAATCATCCCTTTTACCATTAGTATTAATTAAAACCAGTCTCCTTACCAAGACCTTATCATTAATTAGAAGCCAACCTTCCTTGCGAAGGCCAACAATAGCAAGTGAAATTCAACCTCTTCACTAAGGTTAGAAAACAAGACATTTGCAATCAAGTAGGTCATTTAGAAAACAATATAATGCTTCAATGTCTCTCATTTTTAATTTTACCATTATAAGGTCATCATGTACATGCATGCTGAATACAATCTGCAATCAACACATAACCATCACACCGGTGCTACAACTAGCACCCTCTTTGAATCATCAAAAAACACATTACTCTATATTATAATCACAAAATCTCATGCCTCCAATAGATCATGGGATTCCCACATCCCAATCAACATACACATTTATATATATCTATAATTCAACAAAATAAATTAATTCTATGAAAATACAAGAAACATAAGGATTCCCCAAATACATTATATCATATAAACATTTGCATGCACCTTTCATTCCAAGTATGTAAAGTCACACCACTTAACCAACAACATTAGTATGCTAGAAACAATCATACGCGCAACCATGTAAGAATTTCTGCAACTATTAAATAAGTGACAAGCATTCCAAGTCATAGTAATAAGCTATATAGACCTTCAAGATGTAAGATAGCAAACACATGTAATGTCAATCCATCTGTCAAAATAACATGTTAGAAACATCATTGAAGTCAACATGAAATCCATAATCAAATGATATAAGTAGAACACAACCTCATTCACATTAAGCTACTACAATCAGTGCAAGATCTCCACTTCATCTCCGTAGGTCCAAGCATTGAACCTTTTTCTCTGACATTATTATATAACAGAGCTCCAATCTTTATCCCCATAGTCCTACTGTTTAAAATTAGCATTGATAGCACTTTGTAACAACTCCCCATCTATCCCATATCCAATACTAAGGGTAGAAGAGGGTGTTACTATCATTGATCTAATCTCCAATGTCTCGTTATGGAAATGGGGTCTAAAAATTTCATCATTTTCCAAACTTCTCGGAACCTAGAATAAATATTACCATTGTGTTTAGCTCATTGAGAGCTTTGCAACGAAAAAGTTTTTCTCGATCTGAATTATGTATGAAAATAGATGGCCATTTAAATATTTTCCCAATAACCTCTTGACATGTTACTGGGTTCTTCCATGTGGCATTCCATCTCACTACCATGACGTCCCCGTGTAGGTCTTCTCATATGCATGCAACCTGTCTTATGCCATCATGGCATATACCACCTCACTACATCCACTAGTAGAAAATGAGAAATTAGTGACTAGGTGACTAAAAAAGTTAGTCACCACAACTTTTCCAAGTGAAATACTACAAAAAATGAGAAATCTTAAGTGACCAAACTCAAAACGACTAACATAAATGACTAATTTAGTCCCAAGTTAAAATATATGACTGTATAATAAGTAATACAACTAAAAATTAATAACATGAGTGACTAATTTATTCTAGGAACAAAAATATGAGTACCTAACAAGTGCTACAATAATATGACTCAATCATTTATATTAGTCGTTTTAATTGTGACACTTCAGTGATTTAAACTTACAAGTGATATAGGAGATTCAAATGTTGTTATGGATTCGTTAAAAGGTTATAGTTCCTAAACAATTATTTTATTTTATTATTTTTATTTTTATTTTATTTTGATTGAGTCAAAATATTTACAATATATTACATTACATTACAACATCTCTACCATACTAGACTATAAACACCTCTTGACACAATTAGTGCAATAATAAAAATAAACCAAAATATAAACAAATAATTTTATAAATTTTATAAAATGTGTAGTAACACCCCAACTTCTCTATAAATTATGTAATTGAATTTCTAAATGTATTATCAAATTACTTGTATGGTAAAATTTTGTACTGATAAAAGTTTAGTTCCGTTCCAACAATGATATTGAAATGATATACCTTGCACTTCTTGTTATTATACAAGTCATGATTAATGTAGGGCAAGAAAGAAATAATGTGCCTAATTTAAGGGTTGTACATTAATGTAATTAATGACAATTATTAGCCATAATGGCTAAATAATACAAGACAAAGTGATATACACTCCAAATTGTTTTTAGCCAAGAAAAATTGTGCCTAGCCAAAGTGCCTAGTGGGCCCAATAGGGAGAACACACCCCCAATTTAACTATATCATCCCCACCTTAACTATATTATAAAAAAATGTATTTTCGTGGGGTCCATGAGAGCCACCACGTATCCTTACACCATTTTATATATTCCTCCAACAAATTTGAATACACATATTTAATATCAATATTCTGATGTGTGCATAGTTCAAATTTTCCCATTAATGTTATGAGGAGAGGTGCACGGGTCAAGGAGGGATGAGAAGCATCAAATTTTTAGTGGTTCCTCCTTACTCCACTCTAAAAGAGTAACATACCAAGGAGGGTTAGGAGAAGGGGACCCTCATGGTCACCCACGAGGCAACCCACAATGCCTTAAAAAGGATATTTGAGCTGAGGGGATTTTTTTTCTTTTTTTCAAAGACTATTACATGCAGACGAAAACAACTATAGAGTAAATATGCGAGGAGGATTACCAAATTCCTCCTACACAATTTCATTACTAGATTTTACTAAGTGTGAGAGTGGGCAAGTGTTATTGTATGAGCAAGTGCTTATCGAGATTAACAAACCACAATGCCTGTGAAGGTTGATAAACCACCATGCCTATCCTAGGCTGAAAAACCGCTTGCAAGATACGTCACATGTGCTTACCAAGGTTGAAAAATCATGATGCTTTCTGAGGTTGATAAAACAAAGTTGTTTTTAGTGAGATTTTTTGGAGTTTTAGGTGCTGAAATTCGGTGAAAAAAATTGAGGTAAAATTTTGATTTTTGTTATTTAAACTGGTTTTTTTGACTATATATATAAATTTAGCACCTTAAAAAACTTCTAGGGCACTTAAAAAAATTTCTAGGGCACTTAGATTGTGCAAGGTTACCCATCAAACTTCTATTTTCAATAAATTCAAATTCGTGCCAAAATTTAGAGAAATTAGACTAGAAAAATCTACCATAAAAACCTTCAAAAAATAAAACTATAGACTATTCCTGATAAAACTTCATATACTTGTATTGGTTGATAAACCACTTGCAATAGCTCACATGGAAAAATTCTGCTAGAGAAATACAAATTCTTTCTCAGACTCCAGACTTGGCATGAGGGTTGAAAGTTAGAGCACAAATTGTCGTGACTACCCATGGTTGGGAGGTCATTCTATTTCCAGTGAAAGTCGACTTGACCAGATAAGTCATCTGGCCTGGATACCATCTGTGAACAAATATTTTTCATATAATTTTCTACTCTATGAATGATGTTTTATGTACCATTTGAAAGTTATTATAATAGCAATGCTCCTATTTTTTTTTCCAAAATTAAATACATATGCCAACCATAAGAAAATTTATTATTCATGGTCTATTTTTTTGGGTTCGATTGTGTTATGAAAATTCTTGGTTTATTAT
Source organism: Pinus albicaulis (assembly GCA_034641835.2). NCBI lineage: Eukaryota > Viridiplantae > Streptophyta > Pinopsida > Pinales > Pinaceae > Pinus > Pinus albicaulis. The sequence goes on along the minus strand of MU968493.1, from coordinate 2,559,538 downwards.
GTATGTGTCTTTATTTTACTAGTTACCTAAGTTGGGTCGTTAATACCACCCATTTTTTTCTAACAAGCGTGAAGGTCGTGAGCAACCACATGAAAAATGGAAACTGGATGAGGATAATCCGCTTTTACTTAATTAAAACAAGGGAAGCTGCGGGGCAGCGAGTCCCTGCCCTGAGGGAAGCGAGTTGTATCAAGCTGCTTGAAGATCATTGTTTTTTCAAGATAGATCTCTATACCTGTTGTAAAATATTTCAGTTAAGAAGTCACGATGTTGTGAGGGACATGGTAATCTATATTGGAGAGAGCTACAAGAATTTTTTGTTAAGGGTAGGTCAAATGCTTCAACAATTCCCAGAGACCGATATTAACAAGGATTGCAAAATAATTTCACTGTATGACAATGATATTAGATATTTGCCCACAAGGGAACTCAGATGTCCAGAATTAGTGAGTCTAATCCTCACTAAGAATCTGGGATTGACAAAGGTTCCAGAATCATTTTTACGTAACCTCACTTCACTGAGGGTGCTAGAGTTATCTTCCACACAAATAGAATCATTGCCAGGAACATTGTGGGAACTGACAAAACTTGCATTTCTCAATTTGTCTTCAACTAAAATTGAAGAAGTTAGTGAAGGAATCAGTAATCTCTGCTGCCAATTTTTTTTGTATTTTAACATATTTACAAAGTTAAAATCATTGTGCTCTAAAATTGGAGAGCTCAAAAATATGGAGTATCTGGACATCAAGTTTTGTCATAGCCTGTAGGTGAATCCACATGAGATGATGAAGATAATGAACAAGTGTGAAATTGCTCACGAGTACTGAAGTGAATCCCGACCTAATATCTTGATGTCAAAATGACTTCCAAAATTTTCGTTTGTGCAATTTTTATGTTACTTATATACTTCTAAAATAAATTTATATCTCTATGAGATTTATTGCATTCAATTTGAATATGAAAATTTCATTAATCGTTGAGAATTTCAACCTTGTTTTATGAATTACAAGAAGTCGTCCTAACTAACATTTATAGACCGGCTAACAAACATAGAATGGCCAAATTTTGATGTAGTTGATCCCATCAAAAATTTACCAGAGAGAGCTCGCATCAATCTTTAGAAAAGAACATAATGAAAATTGCTTTAAATCCTATAGGCCTTTACAAGGAAGCTCAACTATTTGCAGATGACCCATCACGAACATTATTAGAAAAGCATAAATTTATCTTTTAATCAACAAAGTTTTTTTTTACAAACTTGAATAATAATTAAATTATAAAAAAAAATTAAACAAGACAAATAAAAATAGAAAATGCTTTGGTAAGGACATTGATCTTTCATTCAGCCCACTTTTCGCTTGTTCTGCTTGCTATATAGTTTGGTGTCCGTCTCTTTCCATAATGCAACACCTGTACAGTGAGGTCACGAAGTCCAAGATGCATGAACAAATCTATGTTGGATGAGGACACACACTTACCTTAAGCCTAGTGAGTTATTCAACAAGCCGTTGTGCACGCCTCAGGCCCTTCCTGTGCTTCTTATTTCCTCATGCACGCCTCAGGACCTTCCTACGCTGCTTATTTCCTCAAAGCGTGAGCTAGAAGGTAGTTTCTTGGGATGATTCATTATTTCCTCAAAGCGTGAGCTAGAAGTTAGTTCCTTGGAATGATTTCTTATAGAAATGATGGGAAAACACCTGTTGCTCCGCTATTAACCCACCCACCCAAGAGGCGGGCTTGATGGTTCTACATAATGAGCAATAGGGACCTGACCTCTAAACACCAACATGATCAGCAAAGGCGCGGGCAATGACGAAGACACCGGTCGAGAAACTAGATTCATAGTCACCTTGCTATGCATACCTTCTAGTTCGAGAGATCGAGATCTTGTTGTTCCACCATTTGCAATAGGAGGATGATGAAGCAATAGGGACCAACTAGCTTGATATATGGTTATATTATATATGGATATATGGTTCCACTGATATCCAACTCCTTTAAGAAGCAGCGTATCCGGGTTGCAGAGAAAGATAGGGAGGGGGTTACAGATTGATAGCTAAAAGCAGGTTACCAAGCTACTAACGCGTGTGATAAAGCCGTTAGTGCGAGGGGAAGCCCGAGACGTGGTCTCATCTCTAATAGTTCCAGGATATCACAAAACAAGTTCTCTACAGGTAATAGTTTTGAGAAGGTGTTCTATGCTTAAGGACAGAATATCCTCCCGATGTGATGCTGCATGCATACCTCCTTTAATAAGAAAATGATATAATTAAATATAATGCAATTAATATAACTTTTAATACTACTCAAACATAGCCTCGTAATATCCAGAAGGTAAATAAAACATCCTTGCTTCTGGACATTGACATTCATAAGTAAAGCCACACATGTTCTTTTACAGCTCATTTCCCCTCATGTTCTCAAGAGTTTTTCATTTAACTATAAATGAAGCAGATGATGAATTTTTTCATTCCATGTTAGATAAATAAACACAAGCCAGATGATAGTTTTTAAAAGAAGCTATTAGTTTATTCTATATACATGTCCAAACAGATTTGCACTAGCCACCAGAAGCATTTGTGAACCATCACATAGTAATTATACACAGGAGTAGAAATTAAAAAAATACAATACAAATTTCCTAATTTGTCTTGTAATGTAGCTAGATTACGAATTGCAATTTCTCTCTGCTACTATCAGAAAAAGGAGTCCCAGCAAGTAAATGCATAGATAAACTACTCTTTAAATCTATAGAACAATTTGTGAGTATAGAAACAATGCAATGATAATGAAAATAAAGGCATAAATGACAATTACAATGTTTAATTAGCCTTATCATTCATAGTTGCTACTTTAAAAGCTTTCAGGAATGTTTCTGATGGCTGAGCACCATGTAATTTATACTTCCCATTAATCTGCAATGGATAACAATAACTTTAGCAATATGTGTTTGAACTATAGAATAACATATTCCATATACTACATAATAACCAGTGAATCTTATTACAAACCAGAAAATCTGGGACTCCCATCGCATTACGTGCATACTTCTAAAGCTCTTCATTAATCTAGGAAAGCCATAGAAAAACTTGAAGTCAAAGAATGCCTATAGTTAGGAACAAGCTAATATCAAGAATTAAATAAAAAGGTAACGAAATGGCATGTTTAGGCTGAAACAACTCCGAAATCCTGTCATATGATCATCGAATCTAAAATTTACCTCTTTCAGTCTGTTATTTGGATCATCAAGCCATTCTTTTGCGCCTATTATACCAACTTTCTCAGCAGCCTCCAGAAGTATTTTCCTACAATAGAATCCAAATTCAAAGAACTTACAAGTTAATATATGAAGTACAACTAAATAAATTCATGTTATCTGTTGTTATATCATTCACCACCGCCCTAAGAAACTTAAAAAATGGGATCACCCAAAACATAAGGGGGGAGAAATACTAAAGGGGGTGAGTGGGTTGGTGTGAATAAAAATGCATATAAAAAGGGGGATAGGACATCTATTTTTAGCTTTGCGGTAAAAATTTACCCAAAAAAAAGGAGTATATATGTGCAAGACAACTGGATAGAGCGAGACCCGCCCGAGTTACGAACAGTCAAAAGAAGAAGGCAGCGCTAAGAATTTCTGGGGGTATCAAGGATGGCAGGGGGAAGGCGGAAGCTCACCCCTCGAAATGGTGGTGACGTAGCAACGGCAGGACCTGAGACAGGCATTCCGTGGGGTGATGGCCGCGAGTGTAGAGCCGCTTCAAGACCCCGCCAAAATATTTATTGGGCCCGTTCAGGTAACAGCTGTCGCAAGTCACACTAGGGTAAGGTAAGTCCTAGGACACCCGGTACACGAACTGTACTAGTATTTAACCCGGCGCATGGTATACACCTAACCAAACTTTGATAACCAATAGCCAAATGCCATGCATTCCAATGTCGACGTCCTTATGACGTCAGCCCTACAAGTGTCGTCCTAGCCTCGTTTTTCGGGTAATCTAAATCCGTTTAACCTTGTTCTATGTTCACTGTGGTAAAATACTTTCTTTTACGAGAGATTGTATAGCCAAAGCGCGAGCTCCCAGTGCCAGGTCTACCAAGTCTCTTTCAACTTCCCTGTGTCGTTTTCTCCCGAGAATTTTCCTTACTGCGCAGGTATTCGGTCCCTCTTTCACTGTCTAAGTTTCCTTCCACTTTTCATTTTTCATAATGGTCATGGGTAGAATCAAGATTAAGAAGTCGGAGCCCGAAACCCCTCAATTTCGCGAGTCCAGGGCTGGTCTTGGACCTGAGCCATTCATAGACATGCAAGCCCACATTCGAGACTCACAATACCCTTTCCTCATCAGTAGCGTCAAACCTGACATATTTAGGAAACATTTAGAAAATAGGGATAGGTTTAGAGTTGTTTTGTCGGGACTATACCACCAAATTTCTCCGCCCGTCTACCCAGTTGTGGAATTAATATGTTGGCTCAGAGAATCTTATGATGAGCACCGAGATATGTTCCTATCAACTCAAGGGAACAAGATATATAGTATATCTCCTGAGATCATCAGGAAAGCCCTTTGCTATCCCCCCAGTTAAAATTATGTCAGTTTCACTGAAATGTCTTTATCCCGTCAGTTTTCCAAGTTACCCTAGAGGCAGCAGAGCAATTTCATTGTTGCTATTTCCGACTCCCGCCTTATAGCTTTCCCATCTTCAGACTCGGTGCCTCTGAATATATTCAAGGAAAACCTTTAGCCAACACTTGCTCTCATTGCGGGGTTACTAGGTATAGAGGGGGTCGAGTGAGTCTCGAAGGAATGTGTAGCCCTTTTATGGTTGATGTCACAATCAGGTGTTGTTTTGGATATACCTGGTTTCTTGGCCTCCGCCATCCAAACCCAATTTCAAGACCTCCCGGCCACTGGCCATTTTCGTTTTTGCTCCGTGGTGTTCTACCTCTTCCTCTTCCAATAGGATGATAAGTTCGAGGGTTTGGGTCTGGAAAAGGTTTATAGGATAAATTCTCAACCAAGAACTATCTTTGACTAGAACCCTGCAGTGCATCAGTTGGATAATGGGGTGGGTTATTCAAACTTATTGAACGAATTCATGACAATAGCCTATACTATTATTCACGACAACCCTTCATCCATGATTTTTCCTGAGCAGAGGATCTAGCTACAATTCAGTGAGGAAGAAATCACAGGAGATTGGTACCTATTTGATGACTACACTGAGATCAGGGTCTACGATGCAAAGGTTTCCCCTTACAGACTATCAGTTTTTCCCACCATGTGGATTTTCGCCTTAGAGTACCTCCGGGAAACCTTGAAGGCTAACCAACTCCACTTCACCCCTACGAAAAATGGGTTCATTCTTAAACTTCCTACCACCATTGGCCCCTTTATTGTTAACTCAAGGCATGCCCTCCCAATAGTGGAAACCTTGCTCAAGGGTATGGATTTAAGGCAAGGGAAAGCTTGGCCTTATGATCCAAAAGGCATCATCTCTAACAAGAGGAGGAAGATTAAATCAACTGCATATGCTCACGAATCTAGGCCCTTCATCGAGTGGAGAGCTAATCTTGATACCTGGCCTTTGCTTTCACAGATGGAGACTGATTCATCAGCGACAGGGGAAAAAGGGGACACTGCTTCAACACGAGAAGTAAGAAAGAAACAGGTCGAAGAAGCCAGAGTCACAGGAGAACATGTAGAGGGGGACACAGGAGAAGATTCTCGGCCCCCTAAAAGGCAGAGACCAAATGGTGAGGAAGATGTCGAGGAAGAGCCACTGCTAGAAAAAGTGGCACTGTATGGAGAGCCAGACAAAGGAAAAGGAGGTTTTACAGTGAGATATGATGGTCCATCATCGTCTGATTTCTCAGAGGTTTCACAAGCCGTCTCCATTAACAGGTCCAAGGTGGGAGACGAAATAAAAGGAAAAAACAGAACCATCAGAGAGAAGCTTTGGTCTGAATTAGCTGGATATGTAGACAAATATCATACTCGGCTTACTGCCGAGCTTGATATGGATAAGGAGCAGTTGTTGATGGCCATGACAGCAACAGTTCTAGATCCAGAGGCCGGGACCACTAGCTACAGAGCTCTCGAGGTTGCAGTGAACATGTCACAAGTCCCTCCAATCGATAAATGCAATATGTTTCAGTGTTTCAGCGACATGCTGAAAGACGAGGTCGTGAAGCTCTCTCTCACCCTAAGGAAGCTGCAAACTAAGTATAACCAAGTGGTTGAGAACCTCGGGGTAGAGAAGACTAATGCCCGGGCACTTTCAAACAATCTATAGAGTCTCCAAATAGCTGTGAAGGGAAAAGGGAGTGGTAAATTTGATCCTCAAGGTCATGTTATTTCGGAGTTGCAAAAACAGGTCGCAGCTTTGAAACATAAATTGAATATGCCCGGTTTTCAGCATGTGCAAAATGCTGAATTAGCCCAGATGGAAAAGGACAAGGCTAACCTAGCGGAATCCCTAGCTAAAGAGAAAGAGGAGAGAGCTAATATTACTAGCAAGATGACTTCCCTCCAGCAGAAGATGGACGAGTTGCAAAGAAGCTGGGATATGCATGTATGCTCCACGCCACTTCCTAAAGTATCCAACTCACTTCCAGAACAACTAACTACAGCACTGGCTGACCTTCAGGTGGCAGAGAAGCAGGCTCAAACTGCACAACAAAAGATTCATGAGCTTGAGGCCCGTCTCAAGGAGAATAACAAAATGGTAACAACCTTGCAGAAAGAAATAGAAGAGGCGAAACAGGAGAAGCTACAATAGGAAAAGAATATCAGGGACCTGACGAGCTTGATGAAGGGAAATATCACCCTCTTGTAAGCCAGATGCTTAATCTGGACGGACATCATAATGGAGGTAAAGAAGCATTGGGCCTTTCTTACTTTAATTGAAGAAAAGAAGGCCGCGGCTCGTCAATTCAGAAGGACTCTACATGAAGGGCATACAGACGCTGCAACTAGGGTTGAAAGCGCCATAAGGTATATTACCTTCCTGAATAATTTGAGCTCAGAAGAATTGGCGAACCGGGGAATTAAAGACAAGTTCAAGGAGGTAGCAGAATGTAGAAGGGTAATGGAAAAGGAAGCCGTGCGCAATCTTGCACTGGGCAGTTTGGAATGGATGGTGACGAGTTTGGGACAGTTTGAAACAGAATGAACTGAACTAACGCTTGCAGGACTCTCATCATGCTGGGAGCCTACAACTGTTGTGTTTCAACCGTTACAAGTATACAAGTGCAAGATGACAGAGGTGATGAATCAGACAGATGCACCGTCTAAGAATACCACTCAGCTTAAGGCCGAAACAATAATTGCCTCACTCGGTAAGGAGTTCTCCCTTCTCTATAAAGTTAAGCAGAGGTTGCCTACTCAAACAAACTATGCCGAATTGACATAAGTACATACCCTGGTCGATGCTTTCATTGCAATACCTAGTCCTGCAGCTGACATCTAGCAGAGGTGTAGCGATCATACGAATGCTCCAGTCATCGCGTATGTGTCCCTGTCAACTCCGTATTCCAAAAAGAAAGCCAGCTCTTCCACAACTACAGTACCGCCTTCTCCATAAATAGCCACGACTCCGTCTCACCGGAAGTAATGATAACTCATGATTGGGCCTACGTGGCCACCTACCTTATTTTTCTTTTCAATTTTTAATTTCGAGTGAAATTCATATGTCACTCCTGCATTTTACTTTCAGTTAGCAAGTTGTTTGTATTTTTGTTAGAAATGGCTTCAAGCCCACTTTGCAAGATGATGGGAGGCGTTCTACTCCATCATCAGTTTTGACTTTTGATTAAGATTTGGAACAAAATACAAGCATGCGGGAAAGATATTTTCCCAAAATATCTTTCCACGCATAGAAATCAGAAGTTATAAAAGCATAGAAAAAAGACTTATACAGGGTTCCAGATTTTTGGAGAGACTATCAACTAAAAGCGCTTGGCGTATGTATTTTTGTATGGTCGAGATAGTTGATGTTAAAGAACCCATTGGGACTTGGTATAAAGAGTTTTGTTGTTGAAAAGGATTCCACATGAAATGCTATACAGTTTGTACTCCTTCCTGTTTGATTATATATAAGTTTTCACTTTGTCTTCCTCCATTTTCTTGTATCTAAATGTTCTGGAATGTGAGTGCTTTGTATTGGATGTGAATTTATCGTAGTTGGTACTCATATCTTTACATTTATAGCGCTTTCAATATGGCTCAGGCATGATACTCTGTTCACTTTCTATCTCATTTCCATAATTCTTCTGATAAGCAATTTATGGATTCTTATTTTAATATAAGCCCATTTACAGTGTATATCCCATTCCATATTCCTTCCTAGTTTCCGCTTACGCATACCTTGATAATTTCTTATCATTTTAATAGTCGGCCCTCTTTACAGCAAGATGATTTGTAGCTGTCTGATGCATCTACTTATTTAGTCTCGTACAGAATCCTTAGAAGTATTCCTAGTTGTTACGTTTACCTTTGAAGGCTTGGTCCCACTATCACCAAATTTCTACCATTTGTTAGTAGCAAGGAAACCATATTATTGTCAACTGCTATCAGTTATATCAAAAACTCCTTGCATTTAAGATGTCCAAGGCACTGGTCTTTTTACAGCTCAAGGTCATCTCTAGGAGTTACAACATTATCTAACATGGAATAGTAACTATGCCTAATTTGATATAAATATACAGGAATCTAAACTGTTCAAATTCTGGCTATAGAGGAACCCAGCATCATTAATTTGTAGCTAAAACCTGAGATTGAGAATTTTCTTCTTCTGATCTAAGTTCGAGTAGAAAGTTCTTGTGCTTCTTCTGATCACCTGAGCAACCATGTTCTGTGAAGGATCCCCTGCTTCTTTGACTATGAACCTTTTCGGTCATATGGGTTGGTGAGGCCTGAGGTGTATCTTGCGTGATCCTTGCAAACCTTGTTTATGGAAAAATCAAACCCTGTTTATGGAAGAAGTTGTGATCTTTGCAAACTCTGTTCAACCTTGTTCATGGAATGGTGTCGTTTCAAACCCAACCCAAACCCACATACAAGTGTCTGCAGTATCTTGCACCACCTGCAGCCTGTTTGCATGATAATATAAATAGGTGGCAGCTCATACTATAGGAATTTAATTAGCTAACATTTGATCCGAATTTAATGAGCGGCCAAACATCTAATGCTAGTCTATTAATGCTAGCATTAGTTGACTATAAATTATTATAACATTATTTTTCACTCTTATTTCTCTTTAGTCTAAGAAATTGAATCCCTATGAGGCCTCTTCCTTAGGAAGAGGCCAAATAAGACCGCAAAAATAGTCATTGGCTATAAAATCACGTGCAAGCAATTGATTGGATATTGGAAAAGCATAAAAAAAGATTCTGCCAAAAAATTTGGGTTTAATACTAAAATTTCTGGACGCAACTAATACTACCCTAAAATATTGATTACTATAGTCCCTTGCTTGCTGGCAGGGACTAATAAAAACATACTTACTATCAACTTGGATTTGTGGTTTCGACCCAAGTCTCTTATGAGTTCATTGTTCCATTTCCATAAATTCTCACGTAAATCAATTATGACCATTAGTTGGATTTTCCCTTTATTTTAGCAAGAATTCATTAAAAATCTAGGTTAGTGGTGAGTGCTAGTACCACCTCTCTTATTCCTTTTTTTTTTAAAGCCATCAGTTGCTCATTCAGGGAACCGCCACCACTTAACTTCCAGTATGCATACCTGGTGCAATCACTTATATAACTAAAACAACACATTATTAAACCAGTATTAATAGTTACTACTCTACTGTTACTTTACTTGTGAGTTTGTATACCTATTGTGTGGAAAGAAATCACTTATACGACTTTTAAAGGTTGCATGTTTTTTTGGTTGTCTATGGATGCAAAAAATTGTTAATAATTTTTTTTCAAAAAATCAAGTAGTTGGAGTGTTTGAATTGTTTTTTGATGGTGGAAATGGATTCAGCACAATAAAAAGCTCTTGAAGCACTCAAAATCTTGTACTTTGATTGCTGTAACCCAGATTTTCAAAACATTCTGCCAAAATGTTTCATAATCTTACCAAAATTTCTCTATTATTATGTGAGTTTTTAAAACTAAACATAGTTTTTGGGTCAAAAAAAAAAATGCAAGTCTATGTTAGAGGGAAAACAATAGGAAATTAAGTTTTGAGGATTAGTAGTCCATATATACATGCCACTGAAGCAATTGATCTTTGAGTCTATGAGTTTGGGTTTGGTCGCCGATTTTTAAGCTAGTCTAAATCTGGATAATGGCCGAGTTAGTAGATTGGGACCCTTATATTATTTGAATGAATTAAAAAGTCAGGTCGACATTAATTGGGACCTTTATTTCACCAAAATGTAATAACATAATTGTTGTAAGTCTCTATTCTAATTTCTTAAGCTTATTTGGCCCCTCCCTAACCCGATGTGTGTGTATTCAATATCGATATTTTGGCATTTGTTTCGATTTATATTTTTGTATCTCATAGTTATCATAATATGAAACACTGGTCAACTTTAAGATATGGCATGTTCCATGCTTATTGTGCTATTTCTAATATCATTGGTAATTGACATGTGACATTGTCTTCATGTTTATACGAAGGAAAACACCATTGTAACATTAAAGTAACAAGATTAGATTTTTGTGTTTCAGGCATGTGGTAAAATAATCTAGACACTTCATACAATATATCCATTATGGACCCTTGGGAGTGATAATAATATGACTACAGGGTTGTATCCCAAACACCAATGAGAGTAAATGGTAGGCCGCTATGAATTGATATCTTCATTGACAAAATTTATGTCATGACAGTGATTGCTTTTCCCAATATACAAAACTTGAAAATTATTTACAAAGAGTTGTAATTTCCACTGAATGGGAATGAGAAAATTTTTATGGCCGATCACCATAATATTCATGCCTCATAACGTTATTCATTTTTATTTTCTTGTTAGTTATCAATATAATGAAGATTTAAAATTTGAAGGTTATGTTGACCAAGTATGAAAATTACCTATAGTTCTAGGTATAATAATCTCTAATTGTAAATTTGATTTGGGCCATCATGTGTTGGAATGAAAGTGGATACATCAAAGGTTGAAGTCAAAGTTTCCAAAATTTGATTACCAACATGTCGGAGAGATGTTAAAATTTTTCTTGGTTTCGTAGGTCATTATAGAAGATTTATTGAAAACTTCACAAAAATTGCTTCACCTCATTTCAAACTTCTTACAGAAGATTCTGAATTGCTTGGAATTTTGACCACTAAAAGTATTTTGAATCATTGAAAAATAATTTTTCTGAAGCACAATTTTAAAAGGTCGAAATTGGTCCCTCCCATTTCATATTTATAATGATGCTTCAAACACAACTCTAGGAGATGTATGGCACAAAAAGACTTGATTCATTATGTTATTTATTATACAAGTAAAAATTGGACTCCTGCAGAGTTAAATTACATAGTTACAAAAAAGAAATTTTTAGTTGTTGTTCATGCCATTAATAAGTTTAGACGTTATATCATTCGTTACGAGACTTTCATTCATACATATAATTCTACTTTTAGGTATTTAATGAACAAACCAATTACTAATGATAGGATCACTATATGGCTTTTATTGTTGCAAGAATTCAATATTACCATTTTAGACAGACCAAGAAAAGAAAACAAAGTTGTTGATTTCCTTTTTAGGGTGTAAAATTATAATAATGATACTCCTGTAATAGATAATTTTTGTGATGGATATTTTTTTGTAAAATCTACTAGAAATATTTGGTTTTCAAATATTGCTACCTATTTAGCTACAGGGGAATTTCCTCCTCAATTATCAACCAAAGAAAAGTAGAAAGTCATTAAAGATGGTGCATTCTATTCTCGGATAAAAGGGGAACTACACCGAACTAGACCTGATTTAATCATCCAAACATGTGTTCAATAAGATGAAGTACCTAAGATATTAAAAACCCATCATGATGAACCATGTGGAGGGAACTTTGTTGATAGAAGGATTGCATATAAAGTGCTTCTTTTTGGATATTATTGGCCTTACCTTTTTAAGGATGCTAAGGAATATGTCAAAATATACGATAGCCTCCAAAGAATGGGAAGATCTATTCCATCAAACAAGATGCCTCTACAACCATTGGTACTAATAGAGCCTTTTGAAAAATGGGCTCTAGATTTTGTTGGACCCATCAACCTTCCATCCAAATAAAAGAGGTATATACTTGTTTGCAAAGATTAAGTGATAAAATGGGCAGAAGCTAAGGCACATACTTTTTTCTACTGAAAATTTTGTAGCTAATTTTTTTTTTAAGGATATTTTCAATCGATTTGAAGTTCCAAGAGAAATTGTAACATATCAGGGTGCCCAATTCACATCTAAGATGGTGAAAAATATTATGGAGCAGTACAAGATCATACACCATAAATCTACTCCATATAATCCAAAAGCCAATGGGAAAGAGGAATCCACCAACAAAGTACTTGAAGCTATATTGAACAAGACTGTAAATTTGCATAGAAGAGACTGGGTAGGTAAGCTTTTGGAGGCACTTCGGGCATACTGTACCATATGGAGAAACACTATGAGCTTGTCTATGGGAAGTAGGTTTTGCTTCCAATTGAATTCCAAGTGGAGACCTTCAAGACAACAACAAAGTTTGGGCTTCACGACTTTAAAGCCCAGAAAAAAAGGATGACACAATTGAATGAACTAGATGAGATCCGAAAAGATGTCATATAAAGAAAAATCATAATCTAGTAGTAGAGGTCAAGATGGTGTGATAAATTCATCAAAATAGTGAGAAATATTTCAGTAAAAATCACATCATAAGTGTTTTGTCGATGCATTTCAAACCATCTAGTGTGGTTCATCGTCAGGACAAGATGGAAAATAAGATCTTAGCATTAGATTAAAATTTCAAGCCGGGTGATTGGGCTCTTCTATTTGATTCCAAGTTTAAATATTTTCAAGGGAAATGTCAAACACATTGTCTTGGTCCCTATGACATAGAAATTGTTTTTGATAATGGGGCATATATAATTAAGACTATTGATGAATAAGGGATCACCTTCCTATTCAATGGGAACAGATTGAAGTCATATCATAAGCCTTTGAAAAGAGAAGAGTTTGTTAAAAATATGTAAGAAAATGATGATCTAAGGTTGGTAGGAAAAGGATATTCTCCTCCTCTACTACCAAAATAAATGCACTTTATTTTTATTTAGAAGAAAAAAAATATAAATAAAAGAAAAATAAAAAATAATATTGAAAAAATAAAAATAAATGAAATAAAATGAAATAAAAAGCATAGTTATGAAAAATGGCATTGTTGGAATTCTTATGCAGAAAACATTATACGAAAAGCAAGGGATCCGTCGCAACATAGATTTTCTCATTCCCATTCCTTCTTCCCATTTTCCTTTGTCCCTCTCTTTCTTTGCAAAATAAAGTTTTCAAGTTTAAATCAATTTATTTGAAGACATTGTTTCTCATTTAAAGAGAACTTCCAATAGTCATAACCTTCATCAACGACTATTAGCATTCAACATAAGGAAGACTTAAAAGCAATAGTCAACAGGATTAAAAACAAAATTGCAAAATTGTTAACATTCAGTAGCTGATTTCACATTCCATAGACAATTTCTTCCAAAGATGGATTATGGGCCTGCAAGAAAAACATATCAATACCACAAAGAGAGGTATTCATCATAAGGTAATTATAGACATGGTGAATGATAAGTTTCATTAAATTGAATTATAGATCTTTGAGTTGATGGATTCATTAGTATATTATTGATCAAACCTTTAATTAATGGCCTACATTTATTTCTGTGACCTTAATCATATTCCATATCCCATGGTTTCATAGTCCTATATGTCATTCCATCATATCAAAAAATACTCTTATCATAGGCAAGTAATTTGAATCCCACAAATTATGAAAATTTTAATGGATCAAATCCAAGTAAATTGTGGGTAATCATGGACTGAAAAGGCAGAGTTTTATTCCAATAATACCACCACACTAACCCTTTCATGTCATATTAACCTTAACACTACCAAATTTCACCCATTCCATTGCCCATTTCTCTATTAAAACCCTATCAAATGAAATAATTCAGAGGTAAAACTTCTTCATAATGATGGGGGTTATACATTATGAACCAGTTGGAGTTAATTTTCTTAGCGCTTATCCTCAGGTCTGAGAACAATTTCTGAAAGTAGGATGGCTTCGGTTCTTTGAGAATTTTAATGGGCATCAAATTGAGGTAACCGAATCCTTCGCCAGGGCCTTTGATGGAGTGGAGGCAGAAATTGGGGACATAAGGGTTTTACTCTTCTACTATGCTAGAATTCTAATGCATTCTATTAAGCGGAAATAATTGAATCTTCCTTACTATGTTATGAGGAGCTTGAAAAAGACGACATTCAATATTCAGAGGGACTCTAGAAACATTTACCATGCATTATACCATCTCTGTCACTGGAAATCACTATATAACTACCGGCTACCACAAAATGTCACTTCACAAATGAACAGTCATGACACTGATCATGAATGAATAGTCATCAATGTTGTATCATTGTCATCATTGTATCATGCTGCACACAATGCAACAACTATCTAGCACTGCTATCAAATGATGGCATAACCCAAGGTGTCTTAGATCATACCGATTCCTTACAATCAATGCTCTCAAAATTTGTCCCCAGCGAGCTACCAACATATACGTAAGCATGTTTTTTTACTATTCAAACTCTGCAATCCATCCTTCTCCAATAGGTTGTATAACTGGAGGATGTTCCCTTCACTAATTTCTACCCCGCAATGTCACAATCAATTTATCCTAGGTTATCATAGACATTGTCAATTCAAGGTTCTATTAGTTAATGTCAATATATCGATGTCAAGTCTAGTAAAAGTTAAAAGTTCAACGTGTGTGGTATGCCTATTTGATCTTCTCATACTAAGTCAAACTTAGGGAAAAATATCATTATACATGTAATGACTTAGTGTGTCAAAGTCATTCTTAGGATGCCAAAGTTAAGGTGAGTATTGACTTCACCCATCAAGTTAATTTAACATAAAGTCACAAGTGTCAATTATTGTCAAGTATTTCAAGGTCAACCATATGTTAAGTTCAAATTAAGTACATCATATCGATGTCAATCCATATTTTTATATTTTATATCATTGTCAAGTCAAGAATTGTAGTCACCAAGGGTCTTTCCTTATCAAAGAAATAGTTATATATACCAAATGTCATATAGCCCACAAATACTGATTCAATAGCATTCTATACCATTGTCATATAATTTCATAAGCCAAATCACCATTGTCAATTTCATTCTGAATGTAAAAATAAAGGTGTCAACATACTTGTTATGTCTAGGTCTGAGTGTCAGGTTAAGATCAAATTGTCACTGTTATGCTGAGTGACATCACTGCACATATTGAGTCATAGATATTTGACATGTCATAGGCTATCATGTCAACACACTATCATAGTCCAATTTCTCTATTATTTAGATCACTTTAAGACACATTCAAGATTAATGTCTCTACCTCACTTTCACAAGGATACACAGGTTCGAAAATCTTTAGATCACACTCAATGCATTTTCTATACTTCAATCATCATAACGCTAAATCATACATTAATTCACTACTATCATATGGATGACTATTTAGGGCACCAAATTTTGTTGTAATGTCCCTCAAATAGTCACTAATCAACCCTTAAATTCTACAACATACCCTTGACATAAACTAGACCCAAGGGCCTAACAAGAATGGAGAAATAACATACCTTTTTGTTGCCTTCTAGGAGCCCTATAATGAATCTGTTGTATCTATGTAATTTCGGATCTCCAAGGTCTTAAATTTCATGTTGTAGTATCCTTTTGATTCCTCTTTCCAACCCCTTAGGTCCGATCAAGATTGGATTCTTCAAGAAAGAGTTATGCCCAATCTGTCACGATGACCTGATTATAGACTGGTTCAATAGAGAAAACTTGTACAAAGTTCCCTGTGTCATTGTACCAACCTTTGGCCCTGAAAACGATATAAAAAAAAATGAACTTCGTCCTCTTTCTGTCACTTTTTACGAAATTTGAATCCAATGCTCAGAGAGAAAGTTATGACGATTTTCCTAAGGTCACCTGTTTGACATGGAATTTGGGAACCTGCAAAAACACTAACTTCCTCAGATCATATCTCCAAAAATATAGTGAACCAAGATTTGAAATTTGGTCAAGAGGTTCATCAAGATTTGGACTCAAATGGGCTCGGTTTTTAGCTTCTAAAGCTTCATAGAAACAAATTTATAGCACAAATTCCATGATGACTTGTTTTCAAGGATATATTAGATTTATTTTTATAGAGTTGAGAGGGGCTTCTATAGTGAGCGTTGAAGGAGACATTTAGGATTTTAACATAGTATTAATTGTTAATTATAATTGATAAATAATGTATTTTGTTTTCTTATTGCCTAAGGAATATGTACTACCTAAATATATTAGGCTTTTTAACAAGATGTAGGAGTTATATGGGTGCATAGTGGCTTGAAGCCCTTAATTAGGATAGTATCTCCACAAAGTGTGGCAAGAAACCCTTGATCTTAATTTTAGGTGCCTAAAACTAATGGAAATCTGCCAAGTCAAATTATTTTGGGGTTTTAGCCCACCAACTGGAGTTTTTACCTTCAAACTCACTTATCTCTCTAACCAAGAGGAACCACGTGGCGTACCACATACCACCAGAAATATCTCTTTGAGTAGAATCAATGACATGGATATCCAAGACAAACTCAATGATTTAACCCTTCAAAAACCCTAAAAAAAATAGGGGTACATCCTGAGTCCATAAAACCCAAACCTTGGGACTTGGGTTTTTAACCATCCAATAGTGTAGCTATTAACTATATGTAATCTGTCAATTACTGAGAAGTGTTCATTATCCATTCGACATCATTGATTGCTGTTTTTGGTCAAAGTCAAACCTAGTCAAATCCATGGGTTGACATCAATGACAACACCATCCAACACATCTAAAATTTTACACCCATCATCGAAGCCTATATTTACATATTGTTACTTCTCTGCTTTTACATAATAGTTTGAGCTTTGGGAACTCACACCCTAGCATTCTGCATCTTTCCACTTTCCATGGAATTCGGGAGCCTGCAAAAACCATAACTTCCTCATATCATATCTATGAGAATATAGCAAACCAAGATCTAAAATTTGGTTATGATTTTCATTAGGATTTCGGCTCAAATTGGTTTTTGTTTTAGCTTCTGAAGCTTCATAGAAACAAAGTTATAGCGAAAATTTCACAATGACTTGTTTTGGAGGATATATGAGCTTTCTTTCTATAGAGTTGAGAGGGGCTTTTATAGTGAATGTTGAAGGAGACATTTAAGATTTTAACACATTATCAATTGTTACTTATAATTGATAAATATTGTGTATTTTGTTTTCTTATGCCCTAAGGAAAATGCACTACCTAAATAGATTAGGCTTTTTAACGAGATGTAGGTGTTATATGGGTGCATAGTGGCTTGAAGCCCTTTATTAGGAAAATATCTCCACAAATTATGACAAGAAACCCTTAATATTAATTTTAGGTGCCTACAACTAATGGAAATGTGCCAATTCACCTTATTTTGGGGTTTTAGCCCACCAACTAGGGTTTTTACCTTCAAACTCACTTATCTCTCTAACCAGGAGGAACCACGTGGAGTTCCACATACCAACAGAAATATATATTCGAGGAGAATCCAATGAAATGTATATTCAAGCCAAACCAAATGATTTAACCCTTCAAAAACCCTCAAAAAAGTTGGGGTACATGCTCAATCTAGAGAACCCAAACCTCAGGACTTGGGTTTTCAACCATCCAACAGTGTAGCTGCTATCTAGATGTAATATGACAATTGCTGAGAAGCATTCATTATCCATTCGACATCAGTGACTTGTGTTTTTGGTCGAAGTAAAAAACAATCAAATCCATGGGTTGACATCAATGAAAAATCCATCCAACAATCTCCCCCTTTTTCATTGATGGCAACACATGTACTCCTCCTACTAGTACAACTCTCCTTGAATTCATGCTTTACCTGCTTCTCGAGATTTCAATCTCCTTCTCAAGTTTTCTCTACCCCTTTGACATCAATGGAAAAGGGTTACTTCCCTTGAAAATTTTCTTGCTTCGTGTGGGCTTGTTATCTGCCTATGCTCCCCTTGACGAGAAGCCTTCTTGTAATATTTTTTCAATGGTGATCCTTGTGGACTTGTAACCTGCATGTGCTCCCCTTAACAAGAAAGGCTTCCTCTGGAAATCTCTCAAGACATGTAAGCCTTTAACTATTCTTATGCCCCTGAACTTGTTATGGATTTGACACATTTGTCCTGAAGTTGCCATTCTGTCCATGTTGTTTTTCTATTAATAGTAGACTTGTGCCACATAATTCTATATAAAATCCCCCTCTTAAAAATTAAAGGATTCGACGAGCCAGATTGTTCAAAATAGTGTATCGTTTAATGAACCATCTTGAATTGAGTCATTATCTAAAGCAACTAATGATTCCGCATTACTTGTTACGAACCCTGAGAGCATAACTGGTTAGAAATTCTTGTCTTTTTGCACTACTTGCTGATCATTTACCTGTTCTTCCTATGTTTGTACCTATCTCTTCTTCCAAACCTTCTTATTCGCATCATCAATATTCATGATTGATTCCATTTTTTTGTTGCAGTGAAGAGCTATGTGTCCATGATTATGAAATTTGAAACATTCCTTATCAGGATTGTACCTACATTCTTGAGCTATGTTTCCATAGTTATGACACTTGAAGCATTCAATGTTGTCCATAGGTGATTCCATATGATATTTGCAATCGTGAGATTTACGGCCATAGTTATGGAATTTGAAACATTCAATGTTTGGCCCATCTAGAAGATATTCTTTGCTGACAAAAACATCATGGAACCTATTTCGTGATGTTGCAAACTTGCTTCTATAATTTTGCAGATAATTATTGTATCTATCAAAAACTTCATAATCCCTAGTCGTATGTCCATAATTATCACATAAAAACCAATAACCATTAAATAAATGTGCGTACCTGGATGATACATTTGGATGTGATGGTCCTTGATAGTTATACTTGTTAACAACTTTACAATCCTTAGCCATATGTCCATAGTTAGCACATGAAAAACAATAACCATTAAATAAATGAACATACCTGGAAGATTCATCATTCTTCTTTGGAGGCGGTGTTGTAGTATGTTGTTGTCCTTTGTTCTTGACTGCTTTGGTCTGGGTTTTTGGAATTGAAACATTCTTATTTGGATTTTCATTCTGATCAACTTCCTTCCTAGGATCATCCTGCGAAGATGTGGAGATTGTACCTTCATCAACTAGAGCTTTACCAACCTTCATTTTTTCTTCTTCATATGTATTATCTTGTAAGTGTTATTTTTCGATCCCTTGAGTTTGTTGATATCATAAAGCGTTGCATCAGTTTCTTCTTGATTTTGAGCAAGATCTTATTAAGACCATCTTTTTAAGGTCTCCCTTCTTTTTCCTGCCTCCTCAACCTGTAGCTTGAGAAGAGTGGTCTTCTCTACTTATTTGTTTAGAACTTGTATATGTTCCTTCTGCTTCTCAATATCAATATTGAGATTTCTTAGTTCAATTGAAGAGGTTTCAAATTCATTTCAATTCTGGTCAACTGCGGATATGTATCTTTGATCATATTCCTTTCTTTCAATTTCTACTTCTTGTATTTATTGTTTGATCCTGCTAATCTCTACAAAGGATGTGTCAAGTTATGGTTGCTTTTGTTGGACTTCTCTCTTGAAGTCTTGTGTCTCTGTATTCTTGAATTCTTCTAATTGATCTCTAAGACTGCTAATAATCTTCTTAGACTCTTCATTTTCCTTGATGAGTTCTTTTTCTGCCTTCAATTCTTCTTCCAAAAGTATTGTCCTTTCCTTTTGACTTTTGAGTTCCTTTATCACTTTGATCACTTCATTTTGAAACTTTGTATGAGTTATTTATTTAATTTCTTCATCATGATCAAAATAATATGAATGGTCAATAACATCTTGACTTGATTTCTTTGTTGAATAGAGATTATGAATCTTTTCCCAGAGAGCTTTAGCTGTTGAACATTGACCAACTTTTGTTTTCACGAAATTTGGAAACACGTTCAAAATTATATTCATGGCCTTTGAATTGTACTTTTTAGCTTCATCGGTAGATGTGTCCACAGAAATAACTGATTCCCTTACTTCGCATGCCTGCAAATTTACTTCCATCCTGGATTCCCACATCTAGTATTTATCTGCATCAAAATCAAGGATTGGTACACAATACTTGCTTTCTTCATATTTTGTTGCACTTGTACCTTCCTTTGAAATCCTTGCAACTCACTTCTTTGTATTTCCCATCTCTATGATATGAAAAATGCCTTCCAACGTTTAAGCTATTACTAAAGGAACTAAGCTCTGATACCAATTGTTGGAAATAATGAGGGGGGGGGGGGGGGAGTGAATCAATATTTCCTAGCAATTAGCTCTTTTTAATCATTTTTAGAGAATTAGTTATTCTTTAGTTATTATCAATGTTCTTATTAAACAATTATAAACAATAATCAATATTAAACAACACCATACAACAATGTTGAAAGATAAAACAATAGACATAGAGATTTATAGGTGGAAAACCCCCTCCCGGTCAAAACCACCAAACACTTCTCTAGAAATTGTCTTCTTATCTATTCAAAATAAATATTAGTTACATCAATATTTAAGCTACAACTGAGGGATGCGTCAACCCCCTAATTCATAGGCCACAACCTATAGGATGATACTAAACCATAATATCCTGCTGCAACCAAAAGGACGTGACAATGCCCTATAAATCAGGTCATAATCTAATGAGTTACCCAACACTTTGTTTACTAGTTGATGTCAAAAAGGATGCTTTGATGCCCTGTCAGTTTATCAGCCACAAATGAATGGATGCCACAACACCTTATGCAATCCACAACTTTCCCTAGCACCACCTTGCCTCCCTGAAGTGTTCTCAGGCCACAACTTGAAGGTGACTCTGATCACCTAGAAGAGTTGGTAGATCACGTTTCAAAAATTCGAAACTGGACCCCCTGTACTCTGAATCAATGTAGAATAATTGTAAGGAAGATGTAGAATAAATACCGAATCTTGTAGTTATTGATCATAATTCGCACAAAATGATTACTGCACAAAGGTGCACATCAAGCTATCACTGTATCACTTTCACTGCACACTGTATATCACTGTCACTGAAAATCACTGTATAACTGTCGGCTACCACAAAATGTCACTTCACAAATGAATAGTCATGAAAAAAATGTCATCACACTGCTCATGAATGAATAGCCATCAATTTTGTATCACTTTCATTATTGTATCAAGCTACACACAATGCAACAATTATCTAGCATTGCTATAAAATGATGGCATAACCCCAAGGTGTCTCAGGTCATTCCGATGCCCTACAATCAATGCTATTAAACTTTGTCCCAAGAGAGCTATAAACATATATGTAAGCACATTGTTTCTCTAGTCAAACCCTGCAATCCATCCTTCTCCAATAGGTTGTATAACCATAGGATTCACTAATTTTTACCCTGTAAGGTCACAGGCAAGTTATCCTAGGTTATCATAGAAATTGTCAACTCAAGGTTCTACTTGCCAAAGTAAATATATCAATGTCAAGTCTAGTTAAAGTGAAAAGGTCAATGTGTGTGGTATGACTATTTGATCTTCTCATACTAAGTCAAACTTAGGGTAAAATGTCATCATACATTTAATGACTTAGTATGTCAAAGTCATTCTTAGGATGTCAAAGTCAAGGTGAGTATTTTCTTCATCCATCAAGTTAAGTTAACATAAAGTCACATGTAAATTATTGTCAACCATGTCAAGGTAAACCATATGTTAAGTTCAAATTAAATACTTCATATCAATGTCAATCCATATTATGATATTTTATATCATTGTCAAGTCAATAATTGCAGGCACCAAGGGTATTTCCTTAGTAAGGAAATATTTCTATTTATAAAATGTCATATATCCCACCAATATTGACTGAATAGCATTCTATACCACTTTCATATAATTTCATATGCCAAATCACCATTTTCAAGTTCATTCTGAAAGTCAAAATCAAGGTGTCAACATACCTGTTATGTCTAGGTCTGAGTGTCAAGTTAATATCAAATTGTCATTGTTATTCTAAGTGACATCATTGCACATAATATTGAGTCATAGGTCTTTGACATGTCATAGGTTATCATGTCAACACATTGTCATAGTCCAACTACTCTAGTATTTAGATCACCGTAAGACACAATCAAGATTAATGTCACTACCTCACTGTCACAAGGATACACGGGTCTGAAAATATTTAGATCACACTCAATGTATTTTCTATACTTCAATCGTCATAACACTAAATCATACATTGATTTAGTTATGTCATATAGGTGACTATTTTGGGAACCAAATGTTGTTGTAACGTCACTCAAATAGTCACTAAATAAACCCTTAATTTCTATGGCATACCCTTGAAATAAACTAGTCCCAACACCTAGAAGGAATGGAGAAATATCGTACCTTTTTGTTGCCTTATAGGAGCTCGATATTGAATCTATTGTATCTATGTAATTTTAGTTCTCCGAGGTCTGAAATTTCATCCTATGGTATCCTTCTAATTCCTCTTTCCAACCGCACATGTCTGATCAAGATTGGAGTCTTCAAGAAAGAGTTATGCCCAATCTCCCACGATGACCTGATTATAGACTGGTTCAGTAGAGTGAACTTGTACGAAATTCCAGGTGTCACTGTATCGACCTATGGCCCTGAAAATGATACCCAACAAACTACATTTCATCCTATTTTTATCACTTTTTTACGAAATTTGAATCCAATGCACAGAGAGAAAGTTATGATGATTTTCCCAAGATCACATGTTTGACATGGAATTCGAGAGCCTGCAAAAACCCTGACCTCCTCAGATCATATCTCCAAAAATATAGTGAACAAAGATTTTAAATTTAGTCAGGAGGTTCATCAAGATTTCTACTCAAATTATTTTTTCTTTCAACTTCGTAGAAAAAAATTTATATCGAAAATTCCACGATGACTTGTTTTTTAGGATATATGAGCTTTCCTTTTATAGAGTTGAGAGGGGCTTCTATAGTGAACGTTGAAGGAGATGTTTAGGATTTTAAAAAATTATTAATTGTTAATTATAATTGATAAATATTGTGTAATTTTTTTTCTCATTCCCTAAGTAATATGTACTACCTAAACAGATTAGGCTTTTTAACGAGATGTAGGAGTTATATGGGTGCATAGTGGCTTGAATCCCTTCATTAGGATAATATCTCCACAAAGTATGGCAAAAAACCCTTAATATTAATTTTAGGTGCCTAAAACTAATGGACATGTGCCAAGTCACCTTCTTTTGGGGTTTTAGCCCACCAACTGGAGTTTTTACCTTCAAACTCACTTATCTCTCTAAATAAGAGGGATCACGTGGAATACCACATACTAGTGGAAATATCTCTTTGAGGAGAATCGAATGACATGGATATCCAAGCAAAAATCAATGATTGAACCCTTAAAAAACCCTAAAAAAATTATGGGTACATCCTCAATCCAGAGAACCCAAACCCTAGGATTTGGGTTTTCAACCATCCAATAGTGTAGCTATTATCTATGTAATCTGACAAATACTAAGAAGTGCTCATTATCCATTCAACATAAATGACTGTTGTTTTTGGTCAAATTAAAACCAAGTCAACTCCATGGGTTGGCATCAATGACAACACTATCCAACACATCTAACATATTCCACCCATCATCGGAGCCTAAATTCATATATTGTTTCTTCTATGCTTTTACATAATAGTTTGAGCTTTGGGAACTCACACCCTGGCATTCTGCATCTATTTCAGCCTTGCATATTTCCACCTCATTAATGAGGTAATACATTTTGTCATCATTAATACATATTGAAGGGAAACCTATGCAAGGGAAAAAATCTACTAATCTAGCAGAACTTGTAGTAGGAATTAGGTTGGAAACCTTATCAATGGGATAATATAAAATGATATGCAGAGGTTGTATATCTTGTGAATCATGGATGAATCTTCGCATGTTTAAATTTGACATATTGGTATCATCATTCCCACCATGTGTATTTAAATAAAAATATAAAAAAGTATTATCAGTGGTTTGTCCACTGCCCATCCATGTTCTGATATCTGGAAGGTGCAAAATAGAACACAAATTGATATTGCAAAATTAGAAGTTGCGTAGATATATTGTAATGGTGGATCTGATACTCCTGCATTGGCATTTTATATGTATAATAGGGTCAATTGTTTGCCACTACCACACATGGATAGGAAATTGTTGATGACATGACTAATATCTAGCAAGAGGTTAACTACAAGTCTTGGTGTGTCACAAGTTCAATCTACTCGGCCCTTGTGATGGTTGGCTTTAGGGAAGTGAAAACAATGTTTGTTTAGTTAAATATTGTGTGTGATTTAGTTATTGTGTATATTAGTGGCACCTATGATTCCTTGAATTTCATGGAATTTTATGCTTCATATAGTTTACTTAGGAGAGGTACAATAATATTGTAAGGATTTATTAGTAGGTTTGTTTGATAAGTTGTTGTTCTCCTTGCATTGAATAGATTTCCAAGTAACCAAATAAAATCAATATGTTCCAGTCACTATTTAGTATTCCAAGAATATTTTAAACAATATATTCACTACCAATTCATTTTTTAAAGCATTAGGTTTTAGAATTTTACAATTGTCTTATAATCATATTTTTCAAACCATAAAATTTTTGCTAGTTTCTATTATAAATTTGTACACATAATTTATACTATTATTTAGCTAAAGTAGAATTTCCAATTTAAGAAAATTAATTTCTCTTGTTTGTCACTTTATAGGTCCATAAATAAGAGGTATACTAGGTCTATGGTTATGCAACTAAGTTTCACCACAACATCAGATATATGTGTTCGATGAATTATTCTAACTAAGGATTTGCAGAAGGGCAGGGATGGGTTTCATGGGATACATGGTAACTATAAATTAGATGGGCCACAGGTTAACATCCTCCAGTTATATAACCTATTGGAGAAGGATGAATTGCAGGGTTTGAATAGTCAAAAAACATGATTACATATATGTTGGTAGCTCTCTGGGGACAAATTTTGAGAGAATTGACTGTAGGGCATCGGGATGACCTGAGACACCTTGGGTTATGCCGTCATTTGATAGCAGTGCTAGATAGTTGTTGCATTGTATGCAACTTGATATGATTATGACAGTGATACAACATTGATGACTATTCATTCACGAGCAGCGTGATGACAATTTTTTAATGACTATTCATTATGAAGTGACAATTTGTGGTAGCTGACATTATAAAATGATTAGCAGTGACAATGATATTCAGAGTACAGGGGGTCCAGTGTGAAAATTGTGAAAAGTGATCTACCGACTCTTTTAGGTGATCAGAGTCACCTTCAGGTTGTGGCCTGAGAACACTTCAGGGTGGCAGGGTGTTGCTAGGGAAATTTGTGGCTTGCATAGGGTGTTGTGGCATCTATTCAATTGTGGCTGATAAAATAACAAGGCAATGAAGCATCATTTCTGACATCAGCTGGTAAACAAAGTGTTGGGGCACTCATTAGGTTGTGGCATGATCTACAGGGTGTTGTGGCATCCTTCTGGTTGTAGCAAGATATTATGGTTTATTTGTGTCCTAGAGGTTATGGCATGTGAATTAGGGGGTTGACGCATCCCTCAATTGTAGCTTAAATCTTGATGCAACTAATATTTCTTTTAGAGAGAGAAGAAGACAATTACTAGAGAAGCGTTCAGTGGTTTTGACACAAAGGGGGTTTTACACCTAAAAATATTTTTGTCTATTGTTTTATCTTTCTGCATTGTTGTATGGTGTTGTTTACTGTTTATTTATTTTTATAATTATTGAATAAGAAAATTGATAATAATTGGAGAATAAATAATGCTCTGAAAAGGATTAAAAATTGCTAATTGCTAAGAAATATTGATTCAACCACCCTCTCATTGTTTCCATCAAGATGTGTTTGGCGAATAATTTAGGAAATTGATATCTGACAGTCCTGTATCGAGCTCAGTCAAAACCAAGAAAGGTTATATGTTTAGCTAAATTTTCTTTCATAGTGGTATGTTTTCATTTTATGCATCCTAATATAGTACAGCTATTATATTATATATTATATGTTGAAATACATTTCTCCCTATTTAGTATCAAATTGTTGCATGTACATAAATGAATAAGTTATAGAATTTCTAAATCAACATGAATGGGATGGATCCGAAATATCTATTACAACAAGCTAACAATCCTAGAAATCTTAAATCAGAAACAAAGATACTACTCCTATTGTTTTATCTCTCATGTGCAAAAGACATTTTTCCTGTTTAGTAGCATTTTTTGCATATGTACAAAAATGTGCATCTTATTGAATTTCCAATGTCAATGCACATGTATCAAACCCACCATGACAATATATCTATGCAACTTATAATTTTTCTATATCAATTGTTGTTCTACAATTCAACTCAATTTATGCCAAATAAAGTGATGCATGTAGTGAGAAATGTACGTGATTGGTACATTGCAGAAAAGGGGACATCTGTTAGAGTCTACAAAGCCATAAAAGCTCCTCATTTACTCCTTAGATTTATATTATAAAAACTACCTCTACAATAGGTTCTGTATAACACATTGGTACATAGAGTTGGACCCCACTACCTTTCTATGTGGGCTCATACAATATAAATACAACAAGGAAGATATAAGAAAAGCAGAGACCCTAGGATATTTTCATTTGGGAAATAAATGCTCCAAAGACATCACCCACTAGACATCTTCAATTATCACTAGGTGGCCATCCAAAATGCGGTATCGTCGGAAGAGGAACTTCATAGGGGTGCTATATATTATGATGAATTAATTTTAAAAATGGGAGGTGGATCTAGGCATAAATATGAAAAATCATAAAAGGATCACTTCAAAAAACAAAGGGTTTAAAAGAAGGCTACAACCAAAGAAATAGTTTAAAAGCAAATATTAGAGAAATAGGTTGAAGCATTAAGGCTTCAAAAGGAACAAGAGAAATATAAAAGAAAAAGGATGAAGCACTTATGATTTAGAAAGAAGAGGTATGCAAGTAGAAGTAAGAGGAAAAGGATATCAAGAAGGGGAAGGGAGAACAAGAAAAAATAATAAAATAAGAAGAAAAAAAGTTGAAATGAGAAGAAGAAGAGAGACTTAAAAAAGAATAGAAAAATAAGAAGGAATGGGAAGAGCGAAGGAAATTTGGCCATAAGAGACTTCCATCCTCACTCCAAGAAATTCCTTCACATAAGGCCACTTTCCACATCGATAGGTTGGACTAGGTGATTTTTTCCCTTCTAAATGACATAGAATCAGTAACCTGGATGCATCACGGGGGCTTCACTCAATCAACCTCTATCCTGTCACGTGCATTCATGGCATATTAAACAATAACCTTAATTTGACTGCATATTTGAAAATACCCCTAAAAATCACATTATTTAACCCCCTACTAATATGAACCCAATACACCTTCCCAATTTAAAAAACCCCTACTTCCACTAGATATTGTAGGTATCCATTTTTTCATTAACATTTTTTTATACCTCTTTATATTTTTTCATTAACTTTGAGCTCCATTTTCTATGCCTATTAATATAAAAACCCTTTACCCCCTATATACCCCCCAATATATTATGCCATTTTTTCCTCAATATAAATCCCCCAATGTGAACCCATGTGGTATGGTATTGCTCCCCAATTGCAGTCCCTGTGGGATGCATTTGTTTTTGATAAACAAGAGGGAAACTTGTTAGACAATCCTAGAATAAGTTAAAATTACTATGAGTGTAAATTATTATAGTAACCATAGAGACCCCACTTGTGGCACATATTGGAATATACCCTATAGCTATGGCCTCAGCTAAAGTAGCATTTTCGTAATTTGTAGAGAAAAACATCAAAAGCATGGCTCAAGAAATTGAAAAGCGAAAGGACATGAATTTATGACCTAGAATAAGAGTAAAATGATACAAGGCATATATGAATAGTGTCACTAACTTCAAATATTGCACTTTTACTTGCAAGAGGTACTAAGGAAAATACTATGACAACTAAACACTAGCATAAAAGAGTTTTGAGACTTATCTATGCAGTTGCTTGCATTCTTGGATACAAACAAGAACAAAAGGGCACAACTACATACAATTTAGTTCGCTATGAATGAATTGAATAAATGGTGAGAGGAAGATCAAACATTTTCCTCCATGCCTATCTAAAAAAGATAAAGGAAAAATATCTTAATTATGCAAACTAGCTAAATACTAGAGAATAGCAGCAATGCTAAAAATTATATATCTACATCAATCAATAACTATTCTCACCTACAAACAGTTGTTAAAAGATTGATTGAATGATGCCACTTACCCAAAATTCTCGCATGTTTCCTTGTAAATAAATAGATAAAACATAAATAAGTTATGAAAATAGTGAAGTCCTAGTAGTCCTCCACTAATCCATCCTGAAACCCTTGACGATGTGTACAATTCATGTAGAACGGTTCTTTGTGCCTTATAATTTTGAATTTTATTGTAGGTTGCAATCGCATAAATTTAGCAAAACATTGCTTAGGATTATCACCCTTTCTCACGATTTCTCTTAGAAATTTGGGCTTCCTCATCTAGTGACCTCTCTTATAATGTGAAATGGAATGTGGAAATACCATGAGGTTTTCCATGATGCAGGAAAAAAATTTAACTTTAAGATAAAGGCCAACCTAGATCCATCCTAACCTGAGATCTATCAAGAGAAAAAAAAAGATTTTTTATCCCTATAGATTTGAGGTTAATGAATCTAGTCTAATTTTAGCACTAAACCCTAACCCATAAATGTGTAACAGCTTCAAGTCTAATTAAATTTCCTACATAAAAAAAACTTGAGTACTCCTACAATTGGCAACATGTGCCATGGATGGTTAAGACTGAAATAAAAATGTGTAAAAGGCGAGCTATACCAAAACATAAAATGATCACTATTCTCTAATAAGGTGAATATTTAAAAAACATTTAAACAAGTAAAATAGAATGAAAATGTATAAAAACATTTAAACTATTAAAATAGACTAAAGAGTTATGAAAACATATTTAAACACTTTATATTATAAGATGTCTGGCTTTATGTTGGTATTGGAATTGATAAGAAATCATATGAGAATCACATAAAAAAATATTATATCCTAATTTTTTGTGCTAAGAGAGGTGCATTCTATAGCCCAGTATGACCCTGATGTGTAAGTATGTCGCAAGCCAAAATAAAAAATTAAAGAAAATTAAAAATATAAAATATAAATAATGTCGGCTTAAACAATGATTTACATAACCATATAAATAAAGTATTAAAAATTCATTAGAAATACATTTAAACAATATAAAATTAAAATATAAAGAAGTTTACTAACACTAAAAAATGAGATATGGTTTATAAATAAACCAAAGACATGGTAAATAAATAAAACATTTTTTTATTCTTACTCATTAAGTATGGTAAATAAATAAAAATATAAATAAACTAGAGGTATGTTAAATAAATAAAAACTCTTTTTATATTTACTCCATAAACCTCTTTATATCTAAAAAACTCAAAAAAGAGGTTTTATTTAGGTGAAGCCTATGGGCCAAATACCATAGACCAAATACCATATTTATAAAAGAGATATGGTAAATAAATAAATAAAAAATAGGTATAAAGAGGTAAGGTAAATAAGTAAAAACATATCTAATAAGATTAGAAATCAATATCTAATTATATAGCAATCCTATGGTATAAATACTATCGGCCAAATAATTATTAATACAATGCAAAAAAAAAAAAACATTATTAACCCTAACACTAATATTATTATTATAACTTTGGATTAATGCAATATTAAATTTGTTATATTATAATATATATTAATATATCATGATATATATATATATAAGCTCTAGATATATATGGGAGTGAATAACAAAGACATATGATAGAGGTGGAGAAATAGGGGGAGTGACAAGGGAGAGATGGAGATAAACTAAAGGAGATGGAAGAGGAGGAATGAAGAGAGAGAGAAGGATAGGAGTGAGAAAGGTAGAGAAGGGTAAGAGAGCGAGAGGGAGACATAAAGATGGAGGTGGGAGAGAGAGAAGGAGAGAGGGAGGGATAAGGAGAGAGGATTGGAGGGTCAAGAGAGAGAGAGAGAGAGAGAGAGAGAGAGAGAGAGAAGGGGGAAGAGAGAGGGAGGAGAGAAAGGGAGAGAGAGGAAGGAGGAGGGAGGATGAGAGAGAGAGAAGGGGGAAGAGAGGGAGGTAGGAGAGAAAGGGAGAGAGGGAAGGAGGAGGGAGGAGGAGAGAGCCTGGGATAGAGATGGACTTAGAGAGGGAGGTAAGAAGAAAGACATAAAGAGTGATAAGTGGAGAGAGAGGGGGTGACAAGGGAGAGATGGAGAGAAAGTGTGTATGCTTAAGGGTGAGATAAAGACACATAGAAGGAATGATGGAGACAAGGGGGGAGAGAAGGAAAAAGGGAGGGATATAGTAACATATTTGGAGAGAGAGATAGAGTTATGGGGAAAGAGAGAGGATTGGAGGGCAGAGAGAGACAATATTGAATGGAAGAGAGAGAGAGAGAGAGAGAGAGAGGAGGTAGTGATAGATAGATATATTGGAGAAAGATAGTGAATGTTTTTGAGTTGATATATAGAGATAGAAGGATATAGAGATATAGATGGAATGTGAAGAGAAAGAAGAGATAAATGGATACAAGGAGGGAGGGACAAAGAGATTGATAGATATGGAGTGAGAGTGTGTGTGTGTTTGGCGAGGTGAGATAAAGGGACAAATAAGGATAGATGGAGGGGGGAGAGAGGGAATAATATTTATTGCACTAGATGCATCGATTTTAGTATAAATGGTGATTTCTAATCCTATTTGATTGTTTGCAGTAGGTGCATTGATTTTAGTGTAGATGTTGATTTCTAATTATGTTTGATTATTAGACTAGATTCATTCATTTCAATGTAGATAATTTCTAATCCTAAATGATTTCTTGCACTAAATACAAGAGAGAGAGAAGGAGAGGAGTGAGAAAGGTAGAGAAGGGTAAGAGAGGGAGAAGGAGACATATAGATGGAGGTGGGAGAGAAAGAAAGAGAGAGGATTGGAGGGTAGAGAGAGAGAGAGAGAGAGAGAGATAAAGAGAGAGAGAGAGAGAAAAATAAGGGGGAAGGGAAAGGGAGGTAGGAGATAAAGGAAGAGAGAGGAAGGATGAAAAGAGGAGGAGAGAGGGAGGTGTTGAGAGATGGAGTTGGAGGGGGAGAGAGGGAGGGAAGAAGAAATACATAGAGAGTGAGAAGCGGAGAGAGAGGGAGTGAAAATGGAGGTATGGATAGAATGTGTGTATTTTTAAGGGTGAGATAAAGAGACATATAAGGATTGATGGAGAAAAGGGGGGAGAGAAGGAGAGATAAGGAGAAAGGGAGGGATATAGTAACATAGTTGGAGAGAGAGATAGAGTTATGGGGGAAGAGAGAGGGTTGGAGGGAAGAGATAGAGAGAGAGAGAGAGAGAGGATTGAATGGAAAATAAAGAGAGAGAGAGAGAGAGTGGGGGGTGGAGACAGAGGGAGGCATGAGAGAAAGTGAGAGAGAGGAAGGAAGAGTGAGAGGACTTGAGAGAGAGGAAGAGAGTTATGGGGGAAGAGAGATTTTTGTAGGAGATAAAGTGAGAGAGAGGAAGGAAAAGACATGGGCCGTGAAATAGAGGAGTAGAGAGGGAGGGAGAGATAGGGAGGGATACAGAGATGGAGTTGGATGGGGAGAGAGGGAAGGAAGAAGAAAGACATAGAGAGTGAGTAGTGGAGAGAGAGAGAGAGTGACAAGGTAGAGATGGAGAGACAGTGTGTTTTTTGGGGGTGAGATAAGAGACAAACAAGGAGAGATGGAGATAAGGGGGGAGAGAAGGAGAGAGTTAAACATATAGTAACAAAGTTGGAAGCTGAATATAGAGAGAGAGAGAGGTGGAAGAGAGGGGAATAGAGAGAGTGAAGAGAGGTAGGGAAATAGAGATGAAGATGGAGGGGGAGAGAGGGGGAGGTAAGAATAAAGACATAGAGAGTTAAGGGTGGAGAGAGAGAGAGAGAGAGAGAGAGAGAGAGAGAGAGAGAGAGAGAGAGAGAGAGAGAAAGGGAGTGATGAGGAATATGGAGAGAGAGGGAGAGAGGATAGCAGGAGGGAAGAGAGATAGAAGCATGGGAGAGGGATGGAAGGGGAAGAGATAGAGAGGGGGAGAGGAGGAGGGAATGATAGATAGATATATTTGAGAAAGATAGTGTATGTTTTGGGGTTGATATAGAGAGACAGAGGGAGATATAGATAAAGGTGGAAGGAGAAGAGAAAGAAGAGATAGACGGAAACAAGGAGGGAGGGACAAAGAGATTAAAATATATGGAGTGAGAGAGAGCATGTGTTTGGCGGGGTGAGATAAAGAGACAAAGAAGGATAGATGGAGGTAGTTATAGATATAAATGGAGGGGGTAGAGAGGGAAGAATATTTCTAGCACTAGATGCATTGATTTCAGTGTAAATGGTGATTTCTAATCCTATTTGATTTCTTGCACTAGATCCATTGATTTTAGTGTCGATGTTAATTTCTAATGATATTCGGCTAATTGGACTAAATTCATTGCTTTTAATGTAGATGATTTTTAATCCTATTTTATTTCTTGCATTAAATGCATTGATTTCATTGTAGATGGTGATTTCTAATCATATTTGATTTCTTGCACTAGATGCATTAATTTCAATGTAGATTTTGATTTCTAATTATATTTGATTGACTGCACTAGATGCATTTATTTTAATGTAGATGATTTCTAATCCTATTTTATTTTTTGCACTAAATGCATTGATTTCAGTGTAGATGGTGATTTCTAATCATATTTGATTTCTTGCACTAGATGCATTAATTTCAATGTAGATTTTGATTTCTAATTATATTGATTGATTGCACTAGATGCATTTATTTTAATGTAGATGATTTCTAAACCTATTTGATTGTTTGCACTAAATGCATTGATTTCAGTGTAGATGGTGATTTCTAATCCTATTTTATTGCTTGCACTAGATGCATTGATTTCAATGTAGATGTTGGTATCTAATCCTATTTTCTTACTTGCACTAGATGCATTGATTTGAGTGCAGATGTTGATTTCTAATCATATTTGATTACTTGTATTAGATGCATTGATTTAAGTGTAGATGCTGTTTTCTAATCTTATTTTATTTCTTGCATTAGATGCGTTGATTTCAATGTCTATGTTGATTTTTGATTTGATGTAATTGGATGTATGATTGTGCATTAATTTTAAAGTCATTGGATTAATAATGGGCATTGATTTCAGTGTAAGCACAAAAAATTATTGACAATGTACATTGATTTTTTTTGTTATAGTAATTCAACCTATTAATATTGGAGAGAACGAGAGACAAGGTATTATGTTTACTACAACACCTTGAGCTAAATATTTAAATGGTTTATGAGTCCAGCTGTACTTTTCATATAATCAATATGAAAATATGAGAAAACTAAAAGGGTGACAATAAGAACAGTAGAAAAAAATAGTTTGAGTTTGATCACAATGAAGACTATTTGTAATCGAGTAGATTCTTATTATTCACATTTTCTATCATTCAATATTCTTACATTGTCACTTTGCATTCAAAAACAAAAATTCATCATTTTTCATCATTAAAGTTATTTTACAATATTTATAATCTCAACAAAATTCAAAATTAAAATGACTTGATAAATATGACACATATTTAGCATATTTAAAATGGTTATATTAATATTATATGTATGTACATATTATTGATAAAATTAATCATATGTTTCTCATATTATCGATAGATTTTCCTGCCGCACACAACTGAAACCAACCTAGATCCATCTTAACTCCAGATCTATTAAGCACTGAGAGGGATCAAATGTCTCAAGGTGCAAACCTTTACTCAAGTTTTGCACTCAAAAAAAAGGTTTCCAACTCGAGAGATTTGATCACTCTCAGCGCTTGATAAATCCAGAGTTAAGATGGATCTAGGCTGGTTATAAACATCAACCTCATCTTATCATGTCATTGCGCCGAGAGGCGCATTCTACAGATGTGTAAGTATGTCAGAAGCCAAAATAAAAAACTAAAGAAAATTTTAAAAATAAAATCTAAATAATGTGGGCTTAAACAATAACTTACATAACCATATAAATAAACAATTAAAAATAAATTTAAAACATGAAGTGTTTTGTGAACACTCAAAAAAGAGATATGGTAAATATAAATATAAAAAAAAACAGAGATATGGTAAATAAATAAAACCTCTTTTTATAGTTACTCCAAAAGAGATATGGTAAATAAATAAAAATACAAATAAACCAGAGGTATGGTAAATAAATATCACATATTTGTATACTTACTCAGGAGGTATGGTAAATAAAAAAACCTCTTTTCATATTTACTCCATAAATCTCTTTATATTTACAAAAACTCAAAAAAGAGGTTTTATTTAGGTGAAGCCTATGGGCCAAATACCATAGGAAAAATTATGATTAATACCATGGGACAATACCATGGGAAAATACCATATTTATAAAAGAGGTATGGTAAATAAATAAATATAAAATAGGTATAAAGAGGTAAGGTAAATAAATAATAATATATCAACTATGATTAGAAATAAACATCCAATTATATATGAAGCCTATGGGCCAAATACCATGGACCAAATTATTATTATTACCATGCAAAAAAAACATTATTAACCCTAACATAATATTAATATTATTATTATTAAATCTAATATTCATATTCATATTAATATATTATAATATTAATATTATTAAATTTAATAACTTGAGATTAATACAATATTAAATTTGTTACATTATAATATATATTAATATATCATGATATATATTAACTCTAGATATACATGGGAGGGAAGAAAAAAGGCATATGATAGAGGTGGAGAAATAGGGTGAGTGGAAAGGGAGAGATGGAGATAAACTGAAAGAGAGGGGAGAGGAGGAATGAAGAGAGAGAGGGGGAGAGGAGTGAGAGAGGTAGAGAAGGGTAAGAGAGGGAGAGGGAGACATAAATATGGAGGTAAGAGAGATAGAAGGAGAGAGGGAGAGGGAGACATAAAGATGGAAGTGGGAGAGATAGAAGGAGAGAGGATGGGAGAATGAGAGAAGATTGGAAGTTAGAGAGAGAGAGAGAGAGAGAGAGAGAGAGAGAAGGGGGAAGAGAGAGGGAGGTAGAAGAGAAAGAGAGAGAGAGGAAGGATGAGAGAGGGTGGGATAGAGAGATGGAGTTGGAGAGGGGGAGAGGGAGGGAAGAAGAAAGATATAGAGAGTGAGAAGTGGAGAGAGAGGGAGTGACAATGTAGAGATGGATAGAGAGTGTGTATGTTTAGGGGCGAGATAAAGAGACATATAAGGACAGATGAAGACAAGGGGGGAGAGAAGAAGAGAGAAGAAGAAAGGGAGGGAGAGAGAGGGAGAGAGAATGGTGGGGGAAGAGAGAGGTAGGTAGGAGAGAAAGGGAGAGAAAGGAAGGAAAAGATAGGGGACTTGACAGAGACGAGGAGAGAGGGAGGGATAGAGTTGGAGGGGGAGAGAGGGAGGGATAGAGAGATGGAGTTGGATGGGGAAAGAAGGAGGGAAGAATAAATACATAGAGAGTGAGAAGTGGAGAGAGATAGGGAGTGACAAGGGAGAGATGGAGAGAGAGTGTGTATGTTTGGGGGTGAGATTGACGAAGGTCTAACCTCCGTGTGTGATGTCCCAGTTCAACCACGTGGCTTAATTAATAATATAATAAACCAATCACCAAACTTTGATGTGATATTTGTGATTTTGTTTGACAATATAACTCCCTCCGGACTATGGGTTTAATGGATTCCTGTGTTGATTCATGTCGCTTTTAATACACCATTGGTCACGTCCTTGGCGCAGTTACTGTGCACCGAGTTCTGTGCTATACCCTTTCAACTGTGAACGATGGTTTCATTGTGGTTGTTTTTCGTTGAACAAGGGTTCGAGAAGGGAGGTTTCTTCAGCCCTTTGCTGGCCTCTAGTTTTCGCAAATACTCTCCACAAGTCTGTGGGTTCTCCCTGTGGGTAACCTCTGCGGGTTACTAAGCTTCCTCCAGTTTCTTCAATGGCGCCAACTGTCGGGCTGTTGTGGGCTATTTCCTGGTAACTTACTGTGGGTAACTCTTTGTTCCCTGTCGATTTTTGTTGGTTTGCAAATAGGTTAATCTTCCCTCTCCTTTCGTTTCCTGTTAATGTCAATGTGCTATCGAACCCATCTTGCAGGTGCGACAGGGTAAAATCACCGAGGTTACTTCCGGCATCATTGGGAACAACAGGTAACTTATTCCCTCCGATTTTACTCCGCGCCGCTCTTTTTCGTAACCCTAACCCCTCGGCTCCTTCGTGTATCAATGATTGCTACTCCAGTGGAAACCCTGTCGGCTTACCTCTGTCCAAACCCAAAACCCTGGTAAGGTTTTCCTTCTGACTATGTTTCGTTTTTTTTGTTTTCTGTAGTCTTGTATGGATGCTTTCTCTGGAACACGTTCTAACTCGAGCTGTGTTGGTCCATTTCCATGTGCAGGTTTCTCCTGGCGAAACCTCGGTCCATTCCCTCGGTGTTTCAAACCCTCCGGTAGGGTCACTCCTTTTGAAACTCGTGGTTAGTTGTTCTCAAGAATTGTTTTTCTTTCTGGTACTTCTTGTTCTATAGCCGAACCCTGTTGGTTGGCAAGTTTGTGGTTGTAATCCTCTGTCAGTCTGGAAAAAACTGAAACTGTGCGTTCGTTTTGACTGTGTCAACTTCTGGTTTCAAACCCTTGCTAGGGTTATATGGTTGCTTTTCCTTTTATGACTGAAGCGATAAATTTCAGGTTTCAAACCCTTATTTGGACTGTGTTGGCTCGCTATACTATCTGACAGAGTCAGAAATTCTGATGGACTTATTTTAAAAATGACTGGTATATGAAAGTAAAATGATTCTCTGTAAAGTTTCTCAAATTAAATGCTTCAGTGTTTGAATGTATGAATCTCACCTATTTCGCTGTAGGTTGCTCCTCCGTTTGTTTGTCTTGACGAATAGAGATATTGTATGCTCCGCGTGACTGTGTCTGTGTCACTTCTGTTCCTGTGTCCTATTAATGCATGATGTAAAAGACACAACTATTTGATTCCCTCACACACAGCACGTATTTGCTCAATTTCAAAGTCTAGAAATTTATTTCATTTGCATAAAAACACATTCAGTGATTACATATCATTTAACAGGAAATAAAATACTTCTGAGTTTGAAATGCACATTCATGTATTTGCACTTCTGGCAGAATTTAATACTGGTTGGAGAGTATAATGTTTTTTCAATATTCTTTCCTCTTCTTGAAAAAAACTCTGAACCCCTACCTATCATTTCTTCTCGTTTAAATAACAGTAGGCATCAAACTGTTTTTTGTTTGCGGTTACCCTGTCAACTGAAAATAAACTGCCACATGGCCAGTTTCAATGTACTCTTGTTTAAAAGAAAAAAGTTTCTAACTAACTAAAGAAAAGACAGTTTATGTTCCTAGTCTTACAGTCTTTGTCCAACTGTCAAAGCTAAACTAACTAATAACAGAAATAAACATAGGCTTAACAACCTGTCCATAAACTCGTGAATAAAAACAATCAACTGAGACGGTCAACCATCTCCTAT
This sequence comes from Pinus albicaulis, assembly GCA_034641835.2. NCBI lineage: Eukaryota > Viridiplantae > Streptophyta > Pinopsida > Pinales > Pinaceae > Pinus > Pinus albicaulis. Next base: position 2,521,489 of record MU968493.1, on the reverse strand, counting down.
CTCCTCGGAGCTGGATGCTCCTGCATCAGGCTCCCGGGGTGGCAAAAAGTCATGGCTCCGCTCCATGAGATCATTGACGGAGTAGCCTGCTTTATGTATCTGCGTCGCGTCGAGCCACAAACTGTCCTCAATTGGATGGTTCTTCCACTTGACTAAGTATTGCAGATATTCCTTCCTACATGTGCATTTGGCTACCTGTGTGTCGAGAATACTCTCGATCTCAGGGGGCTGTGCCGTAGGCATCTGTCTCATCCAAGAATCCTCATCAAACTTGGTGTCCCGTGTTGGCCTTCCTGTTGCGTTATCTTCAGGATCAGCAACGTAAGGAAATAGGTCTGCCACATTAAAGATGGGTGAAATCCCTATCCCTGGCGGCAACTGCAACTCATATGCATTTGCAGAAAACTTGCGAATGATCTTGCAAGGGCCAATTTTCTTGAATTTCAGCTTGTTATAGTCCCGTTTCGGAAACCGTTCCTTGCACAGGTGTGCAAGGAATTCATCCCCCACATTAAACTGAACTTCCCATCGTTTCAAATCTGCCCTCTGCTTATATTTCTGACTGCTGTCCTGCAATTTTAGTTTCACTTGTTCATGTAAGTCGCTCATTGCTTGGGAAAAATCTTCCCCATATGCACTCCGTTTTTCAAGTTTTCCCAAGTCTCGCACTTCATGCACTCCGCGAGGATGCATGCCATACAAGATTTGGAAAGGACTGTAACTTGTGCTGCGATTCGGTGAATTGTTATACGCAAACTCCGCCTAAGAAAGTACATGGTCCCACATTCACAAATTTTCTCCTATTAGACTCCGCAGCAGATTTCCCAGACTCATGTTCACCACTTCAGTCTTCCCGTCAGTCTGAGGGTGGTAAGAAGAGCTGAACTGTAACTGAGTATCCAACTTTTTCCACAGGGTTCGCCAAAAATGCCCAGTGAACTTCACATCCCTGTCGGAAACGATGGATCTTGGTAGACCATGCAGTCTAACAATCTATGTGAAAAACAAGTGCGCTACGTGAGTAGCATCACTGGTCTTCCTGCAAGGTATAAAATGTGCCATTTTTGAGAATCGATCCACTACCACCATTACTGAATCAAAACCTTGTTGTGTCTTAGGCAAACCCAAGACAAAGTCTAAGCTGACTGAGTCCCATGGTCTGCTCGGAATGGGTAGTGGCATATAAAGCCCTGCATTTTGACTCTGACCCTTCGCCAATTGACATGTTTTGCACCTGCTCACATATCTCTGCACGTCTCGGCGCAACCTTGGCCAAAAATAGAAGTTTTCAACCTGTGAAAAAGTTTTTTCTATACCGAAATGTCTGGCTAGACCTCCACTATGCTTCTCCCGAATGATGTTCTCCCGCATTGAACAGTCGAGAATGCACAACTGTCCTCCCTTGAACAACAATCCCTCCTGTAAATTATAGTCCAACCATGGACTACTATTTCTTAACAGAGGGTTTTGGTAGGCCTCATAGGCCTCCTTAAAATCTGCATCTGTCTGATACAGATCCATCAGGTGTTCAAAACCCAGCACCTGCATTGTACTTTCCTGTAAAAGTAAACTCCTCCTACTCAATGCATCTGCCACCTTATTTGCTTGCCCACTAATATGTTTCAACACAAAATTAAAACTCTGCAGATACTCAACCCATTCTGCATGTTTCTGGTTCAATTTATGCTGCTGCATAATGTACTGTAACGCAGAATTATCTGAAAACAAAACGAACTCATTACCCAATAGGTAATGTCTCCAATGCTTTAACGCTTGAACAACTGCGTAGAATTCCTTGTCATAAGTTGAGTACTTCTGTCTGCTCTCATTCAGTTTTTCACTGAAATATGCAACCGGTCTATCTTCCTGACTAAGTATTGCCCCAATGGCTGTACCACTGGCATCACAATGAACTTGGAAAAGTTTGTTGAAGTCAGGCAGCCTTAATATTGGCCTTTCTGTGATCTTTCCCTTTAAAGTATGAAAACTCTTCTCCGCTGCCTTTGTCCAGCGAAAAGGCTGATTTTCCTTCTTGATTGTATCCAACATAGGTGCGCAGATCCCACTAAAATTCCTGATGAGTTTCCTGTAAAAACTTTCTAATCCGTGAAAGCTTCGAACTTCAAATAAACTCTTTGGGGATGGCCAGCTAACTATAGCTGCAATATTTTCTGGATCCATCTTCAACTCGTTTTCTGCTATTACAAACCCCAAATATATTAACTCCCGCTGAAAAAAGTACACTTCTTCAGGTTAATCAGCAGCTTGTTTTGCTGCAGCTTCCTCATCACACTTTGAACATGCCTGAAATGTTCTTCTCTGGTTTTGCTGAAAATCAGTATATCATCTAAATAAACAATTACAAACTTCCCAATGAACTCTTTCAGCACTTCGTTCATTAGGCGCATAAAATTATTGGGGCCATTACTTAGCCCAAATGGCATTACCAGCCACTCGTACAGCCCTTCATTCGTCTTGAAAGCTGTTTTCCATTCGTCTCCCTCCCGAATCCGGATCTGGTAGTATCCACTCTTCAAGTCAATCTTTGAAAAATAAGCTGCCCCACTCAAACAGTCCATCATATCATCCATTCTTGGCAATGGAAACCTGTACCGAATAGTAATTTTATTAATGGCCCTTGAATCTGTACACATCCGCCATTCGCCTCCCTTCTTTGGAGCCAAAACTGTTGGGATTGCACAGGGGCTCATGCTTTCTCTAATCAGCCCTTTATCCAGCAATTCCTGTACCTGTTTCCTAATCTCCTTGTTGTCCTTAGGACTCATGCGATAGGCTGCTTTATTTGGTAAACTAGCTCCTGGTATAAAGTCAATACAGTGACTGATACCTCTCTTGGGGGGCAGTTCATCCGGAAGATCATCCACTACGATATCTCCGAAATCCTGCAACATATCTTGGATCTCCTCGGGTAAGTCTAAAATCTTTGTGTGCAGTACCACTGTCTTCGGTCTCCGCACAACAATAAAACTCACATCATTGTCTTCAATCTGTTTCAAGAATTATTTTCCACCCATCAGCAGTGCTTTTACTCCACTAGCTTCTGTTGTACCTTCCTCTTTGATGGGTACAAGTGTGTGCTTGACTCCATCTTTAACAAACTTGTAACAGTTCGTTCTTTTTTCATGAACCACTTTTCTGTCAAACTAGCAGGGCCTTCCTAACAGTATCTGACAGACATCTATCGGCATAACATCGCAGACAATCTTGTCTTTATATCTGCCTATCTGGAACTCCACCTCGCACTGTTCATCAACTAACAGTTGATGTCCTTTCTGCAGCCACGACACTTTGTATGGAGTGGGATGTTTCAGCTTGTTTAATCCCAATTTCTCCACCATTTCCGTGGCCACCAAATTGTCAGTGCTCCCGCTGTCAATAATCAGTTTGTGACACTTTCCCTGTGATTTGAAAACTGTCTGGAACAAATTCTTCCTTTGATTTGGGTCCATAATCTCCTTTGCTGGTTTTAACAACACCTTGTTCAGCACCAAGGCTTCCATGTCTCTGGCGCATTTTCCACTTCCTGAGGCGGTGCTTCCGCTTCCTCAGGCTGAGCAACATAAGCTCCTCTCCCACCTGTTGGTTCGCCTTCAAGACATTCATACGATTTGTGCCCCCACTTGTGGCACCTGTAGCACTGGACAGTTCCTCTGCCCCGACCATTTCCTCTCCCTCGCTGGGCTGGTCGTCCTCCTCTAGTGCTGTTGTCCTTTTCTGCTATTCTTGCAGATTTGGAACTGCTGCTCTCCTCATTGGAACCTGTTCCTCTGCCTTTACCGAAGGCCTTCCCCTTTCCTCTGCCAGATCCACCTCCCCTTCTGGCATTCTGCTTCCTGTTTATTTTCTCCTCTGCCTTCAAAGCAAAATGGTATGCTTCATCCAAAGTTCTGGGTGAGAGGATACCAATTTCATCCAGTATTTCCCCTCTCAGTCCATTCACGAATCTAGCTGTTTTCTCTGGGGTATCCTCCATATACCCTGCCCTCAAATTCAACTTATAGAATTCCTCAGTATATTCCTTGACTGTCATTCCCCGTTGTCTTAAATTCTGTACTTGCATGTACAGCATCATCTGATAGTCCTTAGGAAGAAACTTCTCTTTTAGTTTTGCCTCCATTCTAGCCCACTTCCTTATAGGCTGTTTATGTAGCATTTTCCTTTCTGCCTGAACGTTGTCCCACCATAAGGACGCATGTCCTTTCAACTTGGTGGCAGCGAATTTCACCTGCTTGTCTTCACTGGTTTCCTCAAACTCAAAGTATTTTTTTACTTCACTCAGCCAATCTAATAACACCTCTGCCGACAGACTTCCGTCATAAGTGGAAAGCTCATGCTTTGGCTTATGACTGGACAGCAAAACTGACTTCAACAACCTGAGTTCAGGTGTCACCCCTTCGAACTCATCTTCTGGTTCTGCCGCATCTTCATCACTGTCATCTGCTGGATCTCTCCTTCCCCCAGCTTCTACTGCTGCCAATATTTGATTCAAAATCTGTATCTCTTCTCGCAGTCCCTCTTCTGCCACTCTTCGGACTGCTCTCCCTCTACCTCTTCCTCTTCTGTCAACCTCCATTTTCTTGGTCTGTAAAACCTTGCTCTGATACCAAAAATGACGAAGGTCTAACCTCCATGTGTGATGTCCCAGTTCTACCACGTGGCTTAATTAATAATATAATAAACCAATCACCAAACTTTGATGTGATTTTGTGATTTTTTTTGACAATATAACTCCCTCCGGACTATGGTTTCAACAATGGATATGTGACTATGCTTTACACGTCATCATTCGTATTTAACTCGGAATGTATATGGGTTTAATGGATTCCTGTGCTAATTCATGTCGCTTTTAATACACCATTGGTCACGTCCTTGGCGCATTTACTGTGCACCGAGTTCTGTGCTATACCCTTTCAACTGTGAACGATGGTTTCATTATGGTTGTTTTTCGTCAAACGAGGGTTCGAGAAGGGAGGTTTCTTCGGCCCTTTGCTGGCCTCTGGTTTTTGCAAACACTCTCCACAATTCTGTGCGTTCTCCCTGTGGGTAACCTCTGCGGGTTACTAAGCTTCCTCCAATTTCTTCAATGGCGCCAACTGTCGGGCTGTTGTGGGCTATTTCCTGGTAACTTACTATCGGTAACTCTTTGTTCCCTGTCGATTTTTGTTGGTTTGCAAACAGGTTAATCTTCCCTCTCCTTTCGTTTCCTGTTAATGTCAATGTGCTATCGAACCCATCTTGCAGGTGCGATAGGGTAAAATCACCGAGGTTACTTCCAGCATCATTGGGAACAACAGGTAACTTATTCCCTCCGATTTTACTCCGCGCCGCTCTTTTCCGTAACCCTAACCCCTCGGCTCCTTCGTGTATCAATGATTGCTACTCCGATGGAAACCCTGTCGGCTTACCTCTGTCCAAACCCAAAACCCTGGTAAGGTTTTCCTTCTGACTGTGTTTCATTTTTTTTGTTTTCTGTAGTCTTGTATGGATGCTTTCTCTGGAACACGTTCTAAATCGAGCTATGTTGGTCCATTTCCATGTGCAGGTTTCTCCTGGCGAAACCTCGGTCCGTTCCCTCGACGTTTCAAACCCTCTGGTAGGGTCACTCCTTTTGAAACTCGTGGTTAGCTGATCTCAAGACTTGTTTTTCTTTCTGGTACTTCTTTTTCTATAGCCGAACCCTGTTGGTTGGAAAGTTTCTGGTTGTAATCCTCTGTCGGTCTGGAAAATGCTGAAACAATGCGTTCGTTTTGGTTGTGTCAACTTTTGGTTTCAAACCCTTGCTAGGGTTATATGGTTGATTTTCCTTTTATGACTGAAGTGATAAATTTCGGGTTTCAAACCCTTATTTGGACTGTGCTAGCTCGCTATACTATTTGACTAAGTCGGAAATTCTGATGGACTTATTTTAAAAATGACTGGTATATGAAAGTAAAATGATTCTCTGTAAAGTTTCTCGAATTAAATGCTTCAGTGTTTGAATGTAGGAATCTCACCTGTTTCACTGTAGGTTGCTCCTCCGTTTGTTTGTCTTGACGAACAGAGATATTGTATGCTCCGCGTGACTATGTCTATGTCACTTCTGTTCCTATGTCCTATTAATGCATGATGTAAGAGACACAACTATTTGCTTCCCTCACACACAGCACGTATTTGCTCAATTTCAAAGTCTATAAATTTATTTCGTTTGCATAAAAACACATTTAGTGATTACATATCATTTAACAGGAAATAAAATACTTCTGAGTTTGAAATGCACATTCATGTATTTGCACTTCTGGCAGAATTTAATACTGGTTGCAGAGTATAATGTTTTTTCAATGTTCTTTCCTCTTCTTGAAAAAAAATCCGAACCCCTACCTATCAGTTCTTCTCGTTTAAATAACAGTAGGCATCAAACCGTTTTCTGTTTGCAGTTACCCTGTCAACTGAAAATAAACTACCACATGGCCAGTTTCAATGTACTCTTGTTTAAAAGAAAACAATTTCTAAATAACTAAAGAAAAGATAGTTTATGTTCCTAGTCTTACAGTCTTTGTCCAACTGTCAAAGCTAAACTAACTAATAACAAAAATAAACATAGGCTTCACAGCCTATCCATAAACTTGTGAATAAAAACAATCAACTGAGACGGTCAACCATCTCCTGTCTCCTCGGAGCTGGATGCTCCTGCATCATT